>RJWT010044440.1:0-11787 GCA_004365215.1 Cuniculus paca
TCAGTAATGCTCTGAACTCTTGCAACTCTGAAACGCTTAGACTGAGGCACTGGGTGGGGAATGGGTTACCCCTGCGAGGCACAAGGCTGTTTGTAGTTTCTGAAACTGTGGTCAGCACCCCTAAAAAACTCTCACTAGAAGTGAGGTGTCCAGGGAACTCAGGCCTTAAACATGCAAAGGGAGACATAATCAAGATATGGAGTCCAACTCTAGCCAAAATGGAAGGATTTGGTGATCACTGCTAGGAAACAGCAAGAAATAACCAAACTACTTTTAAAATGCATCTTCCTCCGCTTCATCAAGAATGGCCAAAGGCAATTAAGATTGGATGTTTAATTGGAAAAAAGATTTTAGATATAAAATTTGGGTTTGTGGCCACCTGATGGGCAGTTCCTCCTCTTACACTTCCTCTCAACTTCTCTATCCTGATGGTGACCCATCCCTACTGAATAGAAAAGATTCTCTTACCTTCCTAGTGTCCTAGACACAGACACTGAAAATGAAAGTGTATATTTAATGAAAACAGTGAAATAAATATGAAATGAATGAAAGAATAGACAATAGAAGCCTCGGGCCTCTCTGCCGTCACAGTGTGGCATACTGCTGAGAGAACTGCAGCCTAAAGGTGAGCAAACTCGCATGTTTAAGAATGTTAAGGCCCAAGGGGCACCCCTCACTCCCACGGCTTTCACACTGTTAATGGTGCATTTTTCATAGATCCTCAGATTTTTGGGGGTCCCAAAGATATCCAGCACCAGTTCCAACAAAAGAGCACAGCATAATAAACATGTTTAACTCAATTTTCTTCCTTTTATCCCACTCTAACAGGATTGATTTCCTGTATCTTGAGATACTTCTTAGACTAACTGCATGGGAACCATGATTCCAGACTGTTTTTGTTTTGTTTTGGCTACAGATTTTGTGGGTGGTCAATGGTATAAAAGATATGGATCTTACTGCTTGTGTTTTTTCTTCCTCTACACTCTCCGCGAGTGTGTCCTCCATTCCCATAGATTTGCACAACCTATACTCTGATGATTTTTCAGATCTATAACTGTAGCCTAATTCTCCTTGCTGAATCTTATTCAAGTCAACTTGTGTTTTACCTAAAATATTTGACTTCCATATGCGAAGGAGTGTTCCTTCTCATGACTCATCATCTTCCTTGTGCTGTTTTACAAACCCCTGTCCAAGGCATCATTGTAAAAATTAAGTTTTAGATAACGAAGTACAAACATGTTTAAGTCATCATTCTCAGTATATTAGCCAGACCAGTCCAGCAGTGAGTTCAAGCTAGAAAGAGAAAGTAAACTGCCATTGAAAACCAGAATGTAAGTCCAAGGCTTAGGATTAGGGAGGGAGAGGAGAGACATATTTGAGATAGATTTGGGGAAATGAGTATTCTTGAAAATGTCACAGCACAAAGATAAAGATTCAGGTTGCTAGCGCTTATATTGAACATGTCCCCAAAGGCCTTCTGGCTCCTAGGTGGGGTTTCTGGACAAGGGCTGCACCATGGTGGGGAGAAGAGCTGATTTGCTATTAGAAGGTGGGGCTTGGTTAGAAGCGGGTCACCTAAGGTCTGCTCTAGGAGGGTGTATCTTCCTTTCCAACTCCTCCCTTCTCTCTCTGCTTTCTGGCCACCATGATGTGAGCAGCTTGCCTCTGCCTAAGCCCTTTTTGCCACACTCTTCCTGCCTTGGAACTTGCCAACCATCGACTGGAAACATGAGCCAAAATAAACCTTTCCTTCATCATGATGTAGGTGTTGGGTATCATGTTTCCACCATGAGACAGTGACTGTGACTCAGGGTAATTATCTAGCGATTTTTATAATCACATCACAAGATTGTAGTCAGGACAGGGTGGGGCCCTGGATGGTTGACTGCTACCTAGGCTCATATTCTTTCCATCTACAACTCTATCTGTGGCATTTTGAAATATCAAAAATGTAATGAAAATCTGTTATACTGAAAGAATGATGGCCAGCACAGCAGAGGACAGGGAGGGAGCTGCTGTCTAAATTGGGTTTGCAGATCCTCCTAGAAACCAAGCATAGTCCTTGCTCTTGAGTTCCACTCAGATGCCCCATGTCCTACCCATGCTGTTGCTTCCATTCTTTGTAATCAAAGAGGCCTATTAAATTCTGCTCTCATATTATTTCAAATTTGTTAGTTTCCTTTTGTAACATCCAACTAAAATCTCAAAATAAAAGTTTCATAAGCTGCTAATTACAAATACATGTTCATCATTATGTGCATGTGATTTTTATACTCCTTGTAGTCCCTAAAATTATACATATTAATAACATAAGAGCAAATATTAACCACTGAGTAAATATAATAAAATGGATACAAAATATGAGCTTCCAATATAATAGAAATACGTAAGGTAGGATGTTTAAAAAATTTTAGCAATTTCAAATAATTTTGTAGAAATGATGTTGGAAACATAGAAAGGGTTTAGAGGGATGGAGGAAAAAAGTTGAAATGTGTTTGTATATGACCAATTTTCTATAGTGAATGTACTAAAAAATGCAAACATGTACTAGTAAAGGTCAAAAAAGGAATCGTAACAAAAAGATATATATCATTAAATTCATAGAAATGGAAAAAATCTTAATAATGGAGAATGAAATTGTCTTATTTGATTTCATCCAGTTAAAATATTTATCTTCTTCAGAAGATAATCATGGCTATGAAAATTATCTGATAACATATTGGTTTATATGTTCCTTATGGTACCTTTGGGCAACATTTGATCTAGTCTATTTTAATTAAAACATAGCTTAAAAGTAAGAGCAACTTTCTATTAGCCCAGTCCACTATTTCTCAACACATCATAATTTGACTATCATGGCAAGTGATTAAAACATTTTGAAAGAAAAAATATTTGAAACAATTTAGCAGCAAACTTAACATAAATATCCCAAATGTGAAGAATTTTTACCTGTTCGTGACTTATTGACATATTGTTGTACATGCTATACTCAAATTAGCACTTGTCTATATTAGTAGATTATATTTGAAGTGCTATGGTTCACACTTCATAATTTGCAACTATATTCCACCTAATAATACTATTAATAGAATATAAGCTTCAGTGAATTTAAGGGTAAATGGCTCATACATCATTTCATTCTCGAACCCAAACTATGATGTATGTTTCTTATTATCCCTACTTTATAGATGAGGAAACTATATTTGGTAGGAAACTTTTTCATATCTGCTAATTATAAACATATAAACTCTGTTACTCAAAAAATCCACTTCTGAATTGTTTTCCTAATGATACTCTTGGAAATATATAAAATTACTTATATAGAAACCATTCATCTCATCACTGCAATGGAAAATGCTGTAAATAGTGTTATGTCCATAAATAAGTTCAATAAATTATAGCACACGCATATAGGAAAACTTCAAAGCAAAATTTTTAAGTGAAAAAAGAAAAGCACAATACGATGCACATAAAATAACCACCTTTTTATGTTATTCCCGTATTGAAGGACTTCTTGGCTGCTCTGTGTTTTGACAATCATGAACAAAGCTATGTAAACATTTGTGAAAAGTTTTTAGAGGGACATACATTTTCAATTTATTTGTATAAACATCAAGGAGATTAATTGCTGGTCATATGACAAGGTTCTATTTACTT
This sequence comes from Cuniculus paca, assembly GCA_004365215.1. Taxonomy (NCBI): domain Eukaryota; kingdom Metazoa; phylum Chordata; class Mammalia; order Rodentia; family Cuniculidae; genus Cuniculus; species Cuniculus paca. The sequence continues at coordinate 3,658 of RJWT010044440.1, forward strand.
CTGCAAGAAATCATCTTCCAAAGCGATTATATCATTTTACATTCCCATCAGCAACAAATGGGTGTTTTTGTCTTTCCACATCTTCACCAGCATGGGGCGCTCTCAGCACTCTGGCATTTATCCATTCTAACAGGTATGCAGTGATATCGCACTGTTGTTTTAATTTACAATTTCATGATGAAATATGATGTTAAGAAGCAATCTGTATGTTTATTTTCCATCTGTATGTCTTCTTTGGTAAGGTGCTCAGATATTTTGCCCATGTTTAATTGAATCATTTTATTATTGTTGAATTTTGAGAAATCTTTATATTTTGCATACCAATCTTTTATCAGACATGTTTTGCAAATAGTCTCTCCCATTCTGCAGTTTATCTTTTCATTATCTTAACAGTGTCTTCTATGATGCAGTTTTTAATTTCAATAAAGTTCAACTTAATTTTTTTTGTGGCTCATGAGATTGGTGTTACATCTAAAAATCAATGCCAAACCCAAGGTCACCTCGATTTTTTCCTGTGATCTTTCAGTTTTACAGTTTTGCAGTTTTCATGTATATCTATTATTTTAGAATAATTTTGTGAAAAATATTAGGTCTGTGTCAAGATTCACTTTTGTATTCAGTTGTTTAGTACCATTTATTGAAAATATTGTCCTTTCTCCATTGTATTACCTTTGCTCGTTTGTTGATGATCAGTTGACTATCTTCCTGAGGGTCTTTTTCTGGGTTCCCCACTCTGTTTCATTAATTTATTTATCACTTTTCTTAACATTACCACACTGTTTTGATTATTATATTTTTATGGTAAGTCCTGACGATGGATAGTATCAATAGCTATGTTTATTCTCCTTCAATACTGCATTGGTTCTTGTGTGTCTTCTGCCTTTTCCTACAAGTTTTAGAAGCTGTTTGTTAATATCCATAAAATGATATGATGGTATTTTGATTGGAATTACACTGGATATACAGATAAATTTAGGGAAAAAATGACATCTTGACAATATTATCTTCCTATTTATGTACATGGAAAATCTATGCATTTATTTAATTTTTCATCGATTTTCCTCATCAGAGTTTTTGTAGATTTTCCTTATATAGATCTTGTACATACTTCATTAGACTTATACCTATTTCTTTTTCTTTCCTTTTGGTGCTACTGTAAGTGGCATTATCTTCTACATTTCAAATCTCCAGTGTTTGTTATTAGCATATGAGAAAGCAACTGATTTTTGTAACTAAACATGTACCCTGAAATCTTGCTGAAATTGCTTAATATCTTGATTCTTTGGAATTTATAAATAGAATATTTTTCTTGACTCATTGCATTAGCTAGGATTTCCAGAATGATGCTGAATACAAGAAGTGACAGCCTACTTTAGTGCCTTGCTCCTTATCTTAGAGGAAAACCACCTACTTCTCTTATCAGTAACAATAAAGGTTTTCTGTAGACATATTTAAGGAGGTTTCCCTCAATTCTTAGTGGGCTGAGATTTTTTTTTCTGATGAACAATGCTTTTTCTTCATCTATTCTTATGATAATATGATTTTTTCTTCCTCAGCTTGTTGACATAATGATTAATTTATTTTTGAATGTCAAACAATGCTGTTGGACCCAATTTGAAACATTTTATTAAAGTATTTTATATCTATGTTCATGGAGAGCATTGGTCTTACATTTTCTTTTTTTCTGATGTCTTTGTCTGATTTTAGTATTAGGATATGCTGGACTCACAGAATGCATTAAGAGGTATTCCTTCTGCTTCTACTTTCTGGAGGAGGCTGCAAAGAATTGGTATCAATTCTTCTTAAATGTTTGTTTGAATTTGTTAATGAACTAATCTGGACCTGATGCTTTCTGTATTAGAAGCATAGTAGTTATTGATTCAATTTGCTTAGTAGATTTAAGCTTATCCCTACGATCTAGTTCTTCTTGTGTGAGTTTTGGTAGATGGTATAATTCAAGGAATTGGTCAATACTATCTAGGTTATATATTTTTATGCATAAAGTTGTTCATAACCTTATATACATTTATTTTCTGGTTATTACAACAGTATTTAGCTTGGTTAACCAATTTTAATAACTCTTAAGAAATTATTTGATCTACATTTTGAAATTTATTGGCATAAGATTGTATAAAATATTTCTTCTACTTCTAGTTTATCGACATACATAGTTAAATCTGGTTTCATTCGAAAAGTGTTGCTGTAACTCTTCTTATCATTCTCTCTTGGCTTTTAAGGAAGATGGACTATTTGGATGTTCTGAAGATTTTACTTCTTAATTGCATTTGGTTTTCTAATTATTTAGTATCACTGACCACTTAACATACAAGGATGCAGACACTTAAGCAGCTAAATATGACTCCCAAGCACCCTTGGTTAACAGCTACACTCTATTGTCTCTTAATTACCCTGCCAAGACCAAAAGATTGCTTGCAGCCTAGGCCAATCACTCACATACAGCAGGTGCTCATTATATAAATGAATCAGTGCTTGAATGACTACAGGAATGCAGAAATACTTCTTAAACGCATTAGAAATTTTAAACTGCTATGCAAATAGTACATGTCTTTCATAAAAATCACCATTATTATGTCATTTTATGATGAATGACATCCTTTTTACTTAATTTTATCCCTTGTATTAATGTATATAAAATGAAGACATTGATTTACTTTGTTGTCAACTGTTTTTCCTCCAAAAGTGAAGCAGAACTCACCTTCCATCAGAACATTTTGATCTATTAGCAAATATTGACAATAAGAAAACATCATAATTGAAATTAGTCTTCTATTCATGAATATTACAGAAAAATGAGAAATTTAAGACCAAAGACTGTGGAGCAGCTGTGTGTGTGTGTGTGTGTGTGTGTGTGTGTGTGTGTGTACTAAACATTTTCACACATTTAGTTTTGTCACATTTTGCAGTGTGGACTACTAAACTCAGGAACGGGTACAACCTCAAACCACGCACAAGCAGCAGATGTCAGTGTTGTGCAACTTTCAGGCTGAGTGCTCACAGGGGTAACCCTGTTTTTGTTGCTTAGAAACAGAATCGGCAGTTGCTTATATACATAAACACAACACCCTTAGGTCCTGGGTAAACCTGAGAGAACACACACACGTAGACACACAGACACACACGAAATTGTAATTTGAGAAATTACACAGTACCTTCTAATGATGCAGCTGCAAATTAAGAGCTGAAAAGTTGAGCACAGGATGAATCGTGGAGCTCACTGCATTTTGCTAACCCGGAAGGAGATGGAGAAATCCAGAAAGCATTGTTGTGATGACTTTGCCATGACTATTGTGAGCCAAAGCTGAGGAAGCCTGGGCTAAATCAGTCTTGTCTGATGAGCTGACAGTGCTTCATACTTACATCCATATGATCAGATGTCCAGTCTCCTAGCATGTCCTCAAGGTCCTATCTGAGCGGAGTCTCTTCTGCTTCTGCAGTGTCATTGGGAACCGCTCTTCTTCCTTTTCTCTACTCCAGCCAGTGAGTTCTGTCCCTTCCTTTCCCATTCACAGACTCTGCCTATAAAACCTTGCCTCGCCTCCCCCCCACACCATCCTCTTAGCTCCTGTTCCTCTAGCTGTCAGCTAAATGTCCCTTCATCAAAGGCCAGATCTCATAGGTCAGATCTTTCTTTTATGGTCTCATCATACCCTTTAACTTCCCTTCTTGGGCAGATCACAATTTACAATTATAATTTTGGTCATTTAATTAATGTTTACATACTCAACTTCAACTAAAATATAAATCCTGTAAGAATAGAAAAGGTGGCTGTTTTGTACACCATTATTTTCCTGGTCCCTCATAAGGTGGACATCGAAGAAAGTTTACAAATAAATAAATCTTAAATCAATAATGACATGTTAAAGGAAGAATGAAAAAATTAACAGATAAGTTGATTATAGCCACTCTTTCATGTACAAGTATAAAAACAAAGTAGGATAAAGTCGGAGAGAATATCTCAGATAGTTATGTTTCCAGAATTTTGAGAACTCAGTAGGCTAAAAGCTGTGCAGAAATGCAATCTGATTTGGTCCTATATTATGGTATCAGCAACTGAATCCTGCAGTGTAGAAAGATTTCTGTCTAGCACTCATGAATACAACAATCATGTACTGATCTCTTATCAGCAAAGAAAGAAAGGCAGGTTATGTATATGTCGGGGAACACTAGCCTTTCTTCAGAATAATTTATTTGAAATGTATTATCTGAAAGAGAAAAGATTATAGACAAAGATGGAAAGGGACAAATGAGTTGAATTTGTTTATCTGAGACATTGCTCAAAGGAAAGGTAAATCTAGCTATTTTCATTTCTTCCACAAGATGGGGCAATTGGAATGAATTCAACTACAAAGAGAAATTCCAAAGATCTTTTCCTTGTTAAACAGCCTGATTTGGTTAGACCAGAAAATGGAGCCGGTTTTGAACTTGTTTGTGCCACTGTATAGCATTTTCTGAAAATATTAGTCCTGTGGTAGACAATAGTTAGGCCAGAGGAGGGCAGGCAGGAGAGCTTGGGGCCCGTGGCCACCCCATGGTGAGGTCAAAGGGACAGTGCCCAGCTTCCTGGGTCCTCGTATTTCAATCCCAGGGAGCTGCAAGGGTTTCCAGCTCCAAAAGAGCTGCTGCAAAATTGAGCAAATTTACCATGCAGAAATATTTCCTCACATTAGGAGGGAAGTCTAGATGAGATATAATGATGCCTGTTTTGTACTAAATTATTTTAATATGATCAATCACAACGAACAAATTCTACCTCTTAATATTTGAGTCTGCTGCTTACAGTCTGCAGTGGTTTCAGTGGAATACTCCATAATGCATTAAATCAGGCACAACATAAAATAATTACGACATCCAAGTTTTGTTATTCTACCTATGGCCTATTTGCACAGAACCTTTCTTGCTTCTACCTGGCCATAGATCTATTAGCAGATCATTATAAATTTATCTCTGGTAGGAAATTGTGGGAAATGGACTTGACAATAATCTCCATATTAAGTTAGCACTCTAACAACGATAATATTGGATTGCTTTTATCATGATTATCTTACTCAAATCTCTTGACTACCCGTGGGCTGTTATCTTTATTATCACACTTTCATAAGCACACAAGGTGGAATATTTGCCTATCCAAATATGCCCAAGAGGAAAGTAACAGACTTAGGTATGGACATAGGTCTTTGGACTCTAGTTCTCAGATTCCATGGATGGGAGTGGTGAAGGAGAAAGAGTGGGGAGACTGAACTTACCACCAGTACTGGTGTCTGCTTATATCAGGGCCAAATACCCGTTGTGTAAGAGCTAGAAAAGCCAATAAAACTAGCTTAAATAATAAAAATAATTTATTAGCTCACATCACAGAATAATCCAGAAGTCATACTTGCTCAAAAGATGTCATCCTGGATAGAATCTTTCATGCATTTTGTTTATCTACTAACATCATCTAGTATCTTCAGTGGTCCCAAAATAACAAAGTTCAGGTTTCACACGGTTGCACTCTGTTAGAAGAAACCAGTGCTTCGCGCTAAAAACTCTCTCACCTATGAAAAAGTAGATCACATTTCAGAGTGGTCCTTTCAGACTGGTTTATAGGTCCATTTCTGCAACAGTCTCAGCTGAATCCATACATTGAAGTCAGTCTCATCTGCATCCTTATTGCTAAAATGGAGAATGGTTTATTGTCCAAAGGAAAGGTAGAAGAAAAAGGAATTAGTGTCTGGGAAATCATAAAGCATATGTCTCTTTCTGGAATTCAACACAGTATAAAGTACTGCCCTTTTAATAAAAATTTATAAGATTTTTCTGGTCTTTCTTGGTTGATGTACAGTTATTTAAAAATACAAACTGTGGCAAAATGTTCTGAAAAAGGTCTTATGCATTAGCTTCAGAAAATTCAAAAGCCAGATTCACAGATATTACATGAGAGACGCCAGGTGCCTAAAAAAGCAGGGGGTTGATGGGTAGCCCTGGAGAGTTCAGACTTTTAGAATAGATCAGCATTGAGAGGCTACAAGTGGAAAGTAAATACCAAGTACAGAAAAACCCACTTGGGTTGGAAACTTGCTAGGACTTTTATATAAACATCTATGAGGGAAAAGGTTATGCAATTAAACCTCTGAGTATACTCTATCTCCCCAACTACTTATGTCTCCAAGCCACACTTTCCTCATTATAACAAATGTTCAGGGTGGGGAGGGTGTCTTGGTAACTTTTCTCTTGTTGCTGGGACAAAAATACCTGACACCCAAAGTGAAGGAAGAAAGGATTTATTTAACTCACAGTTTGTGGAGGTTTCGGTCCATAATCAGCTAGCTTCAAGGCAGAGTGGCACATGATAGAGGGCAACAGTTCATGGTGGCAGAAAACAGCACAAGCAACAAGAGCAAGAGGGGAGGAAAACGGACAGAAGACTCTTTCTGTCTCTTATATTGTATACAGGCCACACCCAGTTGAGTGTGGCACTCACACCCATAATCCCATCATTGGACCATGAGTCATTTACAAACTCTAGAAGCCCACCTCCCTGACTGCATGGGGCTTTGGGGGGATATCAAGACTCAAACCATAATGGAGGTAAGGCCTATTTTTTCTCACTGTTTTGTGAAAATTAAAAGCAATAATGCAGATGAAAAACTTTGAAAGTGTATATGTTCATAATGGCAAAAATTATATTCCTGAAAATTTTATTTGTAGTTTTATTTATTTTTGTGGCACTGGGGATTGAACTCACGATCTTGTGCTTGCCAGGCAGGCGCTTAGACCGCTGAGCTAGATCCCCAGCCCTTTTATTTGTAGTTTTATGCTGCTATATAAGGAAGACACATCTGCCAGCAAACAAAGTCTATATTGGATTTTCCCAAAATAGGTGGGTGTCAGTTACATGGGCCCCATTTACAACAATCTCCCATCAACTTTACTCATGAATCTTAAATCTCTCAGAACTTCAACTTCAATGCCTTTCACATAGAGCACACTGATTTTTTTGTACACCCTAAATGGTATACACAACTCCATAAGTCTGTTTTCAGGACTGGTTAATTGACTTCATTTGCAGAGGAATCTATTAAAGAACTTTTCAATATAAATCTCAAGTGTTGCCATCCTCTGTAAAAAAGCTGAAATTCGGGGCCTGTCATTACATTAATAGACCTGAATTTAGAGAAAATGTTTATAAATTCTTTCATTTCCTCAGTGATGCCATTTGTTACAGTCTAGCGGATAGTGTCAGGTAGTCCTGCCTTTGGTACAGTGAATGTATAGTAGGTAAAAAGGTTTTCTAGAATGTATCTGTCTATTGTCTAAATATTATTGTTTTTCCTGAATAAAACATGCAATGTTACAGAAATAATAGTTACTCTTAGAGTTACACAGAAAGGAGTTTTACAAGGGGCAAGACTTAAAAGAAGTAGAATTCTGAGTATACAAGAACATTTTCTCTTACTTTAAATCTCAGTGGAAATCATTTCTCTATTGCAAAACTAATCCACTCTGATTCTTTTCATAATATCTGAAATTCTATAGGAAACTACTCTTGTGTACCTATAATGTTTCTTGGCTAGAAAGAAAAAATGTAAAATTTTTTCCTCCTTTCCCTTCATGGTCATGAAAATCTTTAGTTAAGTGAATCAGAGTTAGGATGACACCCCTCCCATCTCTGCTCCACTACAGAACTCTGCCATCAGTATTCTGTGATAGTAAATAAAATCCATAAAGGAAGGACTCTATTATGAAGAAAAAGTCACTATCATTGAAGCATTTTTGCATGGTGCTTGGGATGTAAACATATAATGTGTGATTTCAAAATACGGTGAGTGTTTTTTATTTTATTTTTTTTTATTTTAAAGAGAAAAAAAGCACAGAAAAATAAAAAAGCAATTAAACAAATAAAAAAACAACAAAAGTCAATGGACAACAACATGGACAACAACAAAAATAAGAGTAATACAGTATTTCAAAACAAGATGATAGGAATTTAACTATGGGTGTTATATTGCATATTGTCATCTTCAGAATAGTTGCTCAGGTTACCAGGCATGTAAAATGGATCAAACAATATGATTTCCCTTTGAAGAGTTTCTTTCCCTTTCACTGTATCTATTGTAACTTTCGGATCTC
>RJWT010044441.1:0-11779 GCA_004365215.1 Cuniculus paca
AGAAAGCACAATTTCTGTTAGGAAGAATGCATTCATTTGTTTTAATGAATGTGACAGGAATTAAACAGTTCATCTATTTATATGTAATTGAAAGCACTTAAAGGAATACTCTTAACAGTTATAGTTTAAAATGTCAGCATTAAAACTTTGTCAAAATCGACATGCTTTACAATTGAGCTGTCAACTGAAATGAGAAAAGTTCTTCCAAAATTATTTTATAGTGTCAACAAAAAGATTTTTTAAGAATATTCCTTTAGACTAGAGGACTACATTCTTCTTCCCCAAAAGGAATATGATTAAATAACAATTGAATAAGCCAATACTTATATTTTATAACTTATAAATAATTGAAATTATTAAATATATATGCATATAAATTTTCTTATAATAAAATTTTGATGTGATAGCATTATGCCTTTATGGTGCATTTGTGACCAGAACAACCAAGCTTATCCAAATTTGATTTAAATTCCGGTCCAGAAAATGGATCTAGGATAATGTAACTCAATACTACAAGTAGCAAGTGGGAATGTGCTATTGGTGCTTACTAGCACCAATAAATGAAGAAATGTGCCTGTGAAGCTGATGAGTTGAAGATATAAAAACCTTTCTCTTTCATTATTAAGGGTAATAAATTATTAAGAAGTTAATACAGATCCATTGTAACCAGGACTGTATAATTCAGTGTGTCTTCATTATATTCGTAATGTGACTATTAGCAAATACTTACTTTGATTTTTGGTAATGAAAAACTTGATATATTTGCAAAAGCACAAGAAGTTGTTGACATTTATGTAGTCATAAATGGTAGAAACTTCTTTTTCCGAGGTGGATTGACTCACAGAATAATTGGAGCCAGACGTGGAGCACACTTTTATAATTCCAGCCTTTCGAGAGGCTGAGCCAGGAAGATCCCAAGTTGAAGCCTAATCTGGGAAACTTAGTGATTTAGTAAGACCCTGTCTCAAATTTAAAATAATGAAAAAGGGCTGAGGTTGACGCTCAGTGTGAAATCCCTGAGTTCAATACCCAGTACTGGGGGGTGGGAATATAGAGCAATTGGTTGAAGAGAGAGTATCTAAGGGAGGTTCGTCATCTGTGGGACAGGGACAGATACATCTCCATCAGCAATCTGCTTCCTCAGTCCAAACTTCAGCCACAGTCCACTAAAACTGAAATGAATTTTGATCATGAATTCTGGTACACATTTCCTTTGTGTAGGAAAACCCATGTCAGCAACCAAGCACAAAACAGACACTTTGTGTGCTGCGCTCAAATATTTTAATGCTTTTTCATTTATTTCCCATTATGCCTCATAGGCCTTATGTAAGCTTCCTTCCAAACAAATTAATTATATTTCATGCAGTATATCAATTTAGGCAAAATAGTTCTTCTTCCTGAAATACGTGGATCTGAGTATGAACATAATTTTCTTTTCTTTGTTCTTCTTGTTTCTTTCTTCTTTTTCTTTCTCTTTCTCTCTTACTTTCTTTCTTTTTCTTTCCTTCTTTCCTTCCTTTGCTTTGGATTTTTGCTGTTGAGAATTGAACTCAGGGTTGCTAACATGTACTCGACCAGAACTATATCCTTGTCTTCATTTATACCTCAGAGTGACACATCTGCCAATTCTTAAGTTCCAGCCAGCATTTCCTATAATTCCCATCTTTACATATTTTCAAGATTATCCATTTTTCTTTCCAGACCACTCCGTCACCGTCTACACACTTACGAATGACAGATGCCTTCTGCTTTGTTGCGTTAATGTCTTATTGATATATTTAACACTGTATATTAATATTTCTGAAAACAAATTAGCATTTATGAATGAGAACATTTCTGCCTAAAGAATTTGAGAATGCCTGGGGCCTATAAAGGCATGAGGCTATGGCTTATCAAAAAAGCACCGAGATTTACTGTATTTTTGCAGGAAGTTCTTGAGGTGACCGAATGCTGTTTGCTCTCTCAGACCCCTGTAGATATGTCTCAAAGGAAAACTCGACACAAACATTTGCAGCTTTTAATGTGCTCAGTCTAAAGTGTTCTCATCAATGAGAAACAGGCATTGTATTTAAAGGAAAGTAGACCTGTGATTCAATAATCCCAGAAAATGGTCCTGCCAAACTTTAGATAGCACTTGACATTTTGCTGTGGGTATCCAGAAAGCTGTTTTTCTTTGCAGTTGGAACATTTTTATTCTATTATTATTATTCAGTAATTATGATTTTGAAAGACTGAATTATTTTTGAAAAATTTAATACTGAAACAGAGATGTATTTCTCTTACATCCTATGTAAATAGTTTAGTGTGAAATGTGACTTCTATCTTCTCTACTGGAACTCTATTGCTTTGATGTCACTTCTGGGTATGGAGCTTTCAAAATCTTTCTTAAAATCTTTTAATGTGTTATCTTTATAATTTCTTGGGACTAAAAGGATCCTTATAGTTTTTTTATATAATCTCCCATATTTTATACATGAAAAACTAAGAAGCAAGAAAACTAAAATCTGGTTAAAAAAAAAAAGTAGTAACCCAGCATTGTAACCAAGATTGATTAACAGCCATTTCTTTTCAATTCACTTGTATTGACAATTCAATAAAATCCCTGCAAACGGTCTACTCATGACTCTTAAAGGGTATCTATAAGCAGCACTCAATTCTTCCTACAAATTTAATTTTCACCAAATTCTCCTGCACATTTTCTTTTGTATTCAACTTCAATCTCAACAAAGCAATCTCTGTTATTTACTATAAAATCCTCACTGTTTTTAGATTTCAGGTATCTTCTCTCTAGCACAGTAACCCAAAGCAAAAAGTCACAAACTTAAGTCTGAACTTCAGGAAACTAATTCACTGTTGTATTTATATCCATTCTATTATCCATTGAATTCATGAAGTTATTTCCTAGTATATTAGACATAATATACCAATTTATCTTCCATTCAGGATACTTGTTGCTTCAAGACCTTTCATGGAGTTTTGGTACAACTCCTATTCAAATAGGCAGTGTGATTGATATGCATAAGGAAAAAAATTTGACCCTATCCAATAACTTTCTGAACTTTCTCTCCATATCCTGATATGCTATGGGTGCCTCTCTACGAACAAAGCTTACACATATGGTTACATAAATTGGGACAATGTTGTTTATAACAGGACTCTCAATTCCCAACTTATTGTGGTTCTCTTACAACACAGCAAGTTGTATCCATTTAGCCTGAGGGCTACAAGAACCTTAATAGACATTATATTTTAATGTTGTAGAAGAACTGACAGAAAATATATTCAGTTACTCAAAATGAAGCAGGAATTGTTAGCAAGGGTTATTATCATCTGGCTTTCCACTGGTGGAGCAGAAAAAAATAAGGATAAAGGATACTTTATTAACTATAACTTTATTTATTGACTTTATAAAAGTCTGTGTGAAGTCATGTAAATGTATTTACCTTATAAATATATATTTTTTTGAAAAATATTAAATGTCGATGGAAATCACAGTAATAAACAACACTTGAACTGTGGATCTAATTGGCTAACTATCCTTTATTTCTTACAATGTTTGCTTTTTGGGCAATAGATTTTTAAATGCTACCTTAGTGTACTTCTATCAGTAGTGCTTTCCTTTGATTAGAGGTGGAACCCAGATGGAAACCTTCATCCAAATATTGTTGCCTTTGTCCATTGCTGCTACCCTTCCACCAGCACCTGTATATTTGAAGTAATAGGCAAAGCTTTGAATTTTGTTGAACAAAAAAATAGAAAATTCATAGTTTTGCTCTCTTACGTGGGACTTCACCTGTGAGGGTGGGAATATAAACGCTAACAGGGTAACTTGGAATCCATCTTTTACTGGACATTTGAACTGCATGAGAGCTTCTAAAGAGCTGATGATCAGGACATTTTCTTTCAAAGATTTAATAAAATTGGGTAGTAATTGCTTTGCCTTGGAACATAGTAAAGGGTAAAGTTGAAGGCCATTTTCAGCCTATTCTGCACAGAACACTGCAGCTTCTGACACCTGAGAAGTAATGACCTCGAGAGCATGAGAGATAATGTCAGAAGAAGGATGGTAGGGGTAAAGTCTCTCCACCTGATTCTCTGGGTAGAAGACAGTGTAACCTTTAGCAATTTCAAGAAACATTTTGAACTGGACCTGGAAGTCTTATGGCCTTTGGTGGATATTTGTGCATTATCGATACTATGATTTGATATTCAGAGGCTGCTGAGACTTGACAAGGTTTCAGCCACAAGAATAATTATGAATGACTTTATTTAGATTGTCTCTAAGAGAATGTTTAAATAGCGTGGAATTAAGAGTAGATTTCGGTACTTGAATTTAGGAAAATTTTAAGTAGATTACAGATTACATGGCCAATTTAAGATTTCTTATGTTTTAATGAGTCACCTGGCAAGAAGAAGGTATATGATGTTTCCTAATAAAGTTATTTTTGGATGGAAAAAGTGAATATAGTTACTTCCACCTGAGTGGTTTTGCTGCTGATCTGTATCACCTTAAGTATTAATCCATTCCTGGCATAGATAGTTCTGAGATAGGCGACATGTAAATTCTTGCAAGGCAGCCATGTTATAATAAACTAGCAATTATACATACTCTTAGTCTCTTTAGAGGAAATTCTCAAATACTTGAAACTCTTAATTGAATTCTTCTCCAAAATTATGGTCATTGTGTCAACTTGAGAAGTTTAGAAGTTTAACTTAAACTCAGCAGAGAGCCAGGGTTCTTACTTTGTAAATATCCTTGTCCTGTGTAAGAGGAGGGCAAGGAGATTTTGTGAGTGCTACACCCATCCTGGAGGGGAGAGGTAAAATATAAGGGAGGAAAAGAGTCTCACTCTTCCCCCTATTTCTCTGGTTGCTTTTGCTGGCTGCTGCTTTGAAGTGTTGCCCCTGTGCCATGCTGCCTTGGAGCCAGCTGATTATGGACTGAGACCATCACAAACAGTGAGATAAATAAACCTTTCTTGCCTTCATTTCAAGCATCAAGTATTCTGTCTCAGCAATGAGAGAAAAGTAACCAAGACGAAATCCATGTGGAGCATTCAATATTCAGATGTTTTCATGTACACAAAATAAGATCTTAGATATATATTGCTACTATATTAATGTTTTGATAATCCAAGAGAAGAAATAAGAAATTTACTGTCTCATCTTTTGTTCTGAACACTTGCCTTCCCTTCTGTTTCTACACTCTTGTGTCCCATATATGTACTTGTAAAACTCTTTGTCCTTTTCACTCAAGACACCTTTCAAAGATATATGTGGCTGAAATGTGAATCCGTATTATCTCACAATGGTTGTACAATCCCCATTAAGTTGTATGAAGTCCTAATGATTTGTTTTCCTCCTGGAAGTAGTTGACAAGAATTTGTTACTGGTTTTAATGTGTTCTTTCAATAGACTTTTTTTTTCAAAAGAAAGATTATGACTATCTGAGTCATATCTTCAACTAGTTTTATTACTTTTACACTTTAAAAAAGTGATTAGAAGAGATTTCTCCATGACATACACTGTGAATGTTGTGTTTTAATCTCTTGAAAGTACTGTGCTTTCTTCCAGAACTAGTTCACTACACGATTCTTTTAATTGAACTGACTCTTGATATGAAAAGCAGACGCTTCTGTCTTGTGTTCACTACCTGGGAAAGACATGATCTTTAAAATGCATGATTTGGTTAGCTTTAACCCACTACATAAAATCATTTTAATGTTCTTTTTCTGAGGACTTTCTTAGAAGCATCTGTTTTATTTTATAGACTTTGGAGTATTTTCTAGCAGAATTTGGAGTTGCGTGTGACAGTAGCAACTACAGCTTGAATGATTAGTAGGGCAAGTGGAGGTTAAGTCAGTGTGTGAGCCAGTTTCTGCTCCCAAAAATATTAGCATGGTGCTCTAGAATTAGCAGTTATTAATCACAGATTCTTAAAACTAGCATATATAATGACTTAATATTATGCTATTTATCTTCAGTATCCCTTCAAGCAGATATAGTAGATCTTTTAGAGATAGGTTATATTGCTATCAAGATTAATCTAAGGAAAGTCTTAGCACTTTTCGATTTAGCTTTACATAACAGAAAATATTTACATAAACTGCCGTTTGCAAACTAAAATACATTTCTTGTTCTCACTGCTGAGTTTGTTCATTGATAAGAAAGTACTCAACATGAGGTCATTTTTAAAATACCACTTATAAAGAAAACATTATTTTTTGAAGCTCTCCACCAGCTTACACTTTGAAGTCCAGCTCCGAGAGTTGAAGCTATCCAGTGATGTTAGTGAGGGCTGTTGCCAGAATAAAACATTTCAGGCCGGAATCCTTAGAGAGCTGAAATTTGTTTCTGCACAGTTCTGAGACTGGAAGTCCAAGTTCCACTGACAGCTTCTGTCTCCCCTCATGCCTCTCTATGCTTCCTTTCAGTCACATCTTCCTGTGGGCAGTCTGTGCTCATCATTCCCGAGGTCTCTTCCCTTGTTCAAGGACATCAGTCATGTTGGATTAGGGCCCCACACTTATGACTTCACTTCATCTTAATTTTTTCTTTAAAGTTCTATCTGCACAAGTGGCCACAATGGTGGTTACACTTCAAAAATGAATTTTTTGTGGGGGCACAAGTTCATCCATAGCATCAACAATTTCTAAGAAATTGTTTTAAAGAAGATGGAATAGTTTAGAACATGAGTAAAACTGGATAAGATAAAGGAAATGACCCATCTGTGAACCTGAATCTTATGCAATATGGAGGGACTAGACACCAATGATTCAACTTTGTACAGCTTGGTAGATTAACCAATCATTTGGCTCCCAGGTCAACTAAATAACAATTTAACTGATATTCCAGCCAGTTGCTTATTATGAACTCTCTTAAAGGCTAGAGGAAAATCTGGGGATGATTCAGTACAGCATTGGAAGTAAATGTCTACGATATGCTCTGTTTTGTTTACTCTTATGAAGAACTTTACAGGTTAATGAAAGAAATTGGAGTCACAATTAACATGATACAATGTCATTAGCAGATACAAGTCATATTCAAGGAAAAAGAAGACTTTATTTTATCTTGTAAATTCAGAGAAAAAACGGGTTGGATTTTTACATGATTCTTAACTCTTCCTTTCAGAATTCCTTCTTTGTGGAAGTATATGCCTTTTGAATATTTTTTGGCTTTAAGTGACTATTTTAGTATTAGTGATGAGAATAAATTCTGGAATTAGTGCCAAGAATAATAATCAGGATATTTTTCCTTAATGAGCAGAATTCCAGGGTTATCATGAATGCTTCCAAGTTTTAGTAAATGTGAATCAAAGGGATAAAAGATCAGAACAAAAGATTCTGTGAGGGAATCTGAGAACCTGATGAGTCAACCCTATTGCTGCAAAATTTAAATCAGATAAACCAAACTGAGTCATCATGTGACCAAGGAGAAATACTTTGATCACAGCGCAGATCGTCAGTAATAGTGAGTTATTTGGTTGTTAATTATTTTAAGAGGTAGTGTCTCACTATGTAGCCCAGCTTGGCCTCAAACCTCTGAGCTGAAAGGGTCCTCTGACCTCAGTCTTCTGAGCAGGTAGGACTGCAAGTACCATCGCTATGTTGACCAAGGCACCAGGCAATGGAAATGTAGGTGATGTTTCTAAAGAAATGACACTTGTCACTATGGAAATGGGGAAGACTGTGCCAGACCGAATACATTTTACTTTATGAATCTTTATATTTCAAATAATAGTAGGAAAGCTCTCTTTTCAATGGTGATTTTATGTCACACTCCTTTAAATTTTATCACAGAACCTTGATGTAAATCCATTCACTTCAAAATAAAAATGTCAACCATAGGATAGAACATTTGCAGAGAAAAGAGGCTGAGGCAGGAGGATCACAAATTCTCAGGTTAGAGAAACTGGCAATTAACTGAGACCCTATCTGAAAAGGGCAGAGGGTGGGTTGTGGGTACTGGGGATGTAGGTCTGTGGAAAGGTCCTAGTATGTATGAATAAAGACAAAAAGAAAAGAAACCAAAAGAGAAAAGAAAAGATCAGTGGGTCAATGCAACCCCAAAGTGCTACCTTTTCTTTCTGCCATGATTCCTTGCTTTTCATGGCTGAATAATGTTCCATCTACACATTCTATTTATTCATTTATCAGTTGATGGACACTTCAGTTGGTTCCATCTATTGAGTATTGTGACTAATGGTGTAGTGAACATCTGAGTGCAGATAACTCTTCAGCACACTGATTTCACTGCCTTTGGAGTTATACCCAGTAGCTGCTCATACAGCAGTTATCTTTTTTGAGGAGATACTCTTTTCCACAATGCTCGTAAGAATTTACATTTCCACCAACAGTATACAAGTTTATTTTTCATCATTCCATTGCCAGTACTTCTTATTGCTCATCTTTTATTCAAAAAAGATAAACCAAAGGTGTTTTCACTGAGCCACGTCTTCAGCCATTTTTCTTTTTTTCTTTTGAGATAGGGTCTTGCTAAGTCACTAAGTTGCTCAGGTTAAGCTAAAACATGTGATTGATCTTCTCGCCCTGGCCTTCCTCCCAGAGTTCTAGGATTACAGGTGTGCGGCACAAAACCAGGTTCATCATCACCACTGTAATAGGTGTGAGGTGATATCTCATGGTGGACTGGAGTTAGGGAAATGTTGACTGATGGATATAAAAAAAAACTGGAAAAAATTGCAATTGGATAAAAGGAATAAGTTCAAAGGTCTATTGTACACTGCGATGACTACGGACAATGGCAAAATATTTTATTGACATATGAACCCTTCAAAAATAACTTTAAGCAAATGTTTACAAAACATCATGATTTAAAACTCCTTCATGGGTGAAGGTCAAGTTGGTGTCAGCTGGTTTACGATCACAGATGGCAACGCATGTTGCAACAATTTACTAAACAATTTCTATATTAAATACTCTTCAGACCTATATTGTTCAATGGATTTTGCAAAAGGATTCATATCTCCTTTCTTTTCTTCTCTGTATTTCTCAAGCATGCCACTTTGTCGTTGCTTAATTTTGTTTGCTAATCATAGCCTGTTGCTAAATCTGCTTGCCTATAGACACCTTCCGTGAATCAGTTTTGGGAACTCTTACTGTTCTCTGGGGTTCCATCAAAATTTCCTTTCCGTGTGAAAAGTTCAAAGTCAGACATGTAAACACAGCTTCTAGCCAAAGTCTCAACATTTAGGAAACGTTTAACTAAACTTACTACAATCTAGTGTGGAATTATCGCCTATCCCCTCTTCCACATCCTACTTCCTGATGTGTGCATACTTCAACCAACAGAATACCAAGACTTTTGTTTCTTCATTCTTTGCAAAATGCAACTTGACTTGTGGACAACAGTTAAACACAGAGATTATTGTGACAGCACTAAATCCACTCAAAACCAAATCAATCCATCCACCCATCCATCAATCAATCAATCAAAAAAAAACTTGCATGCTACATTTCTGGCAAACCAAATTCATGAATGAATGGAGGGAATGTATGAAAAGAGAGAGTGCTTTATAAGGTGCCAGTCACATAACATGTTCAGACAACCTGCACAAACATATTTTGATTTTAGCCATTATTGATTCTATACTGAAAAAAAGAATGGTTGTGTTTTCAGTCTCTTACAGGTTTGGCTGTGATTGTTGGTCCCTTTTAATGGAAAGCAAGTTTTCAATGAGTTCATTTTGACATAGTAGCTGCCTACTCAGAGATGCGAGCAGTGGATTTAAAAATGACTATGTATTATTCAAACTTGTCTTTATGCTGCCAGAAAAATGGATTGGAACACATTGGCCAATACTGAGTCAGAAACCTCCTCAAATAAAAATATGCTAATTCACTTTCTTAGGCAACTGCAGTTACAAAATTTTCTCATACTCAGAAGGGAGTTTGGAGAGTACTTTCCTCCAATAAGCAAAATTTGGATATAAATAAAACATTTGTTACACTACACTCTCAGTTTAGATATAATGATTTTCATCCCTACTGCTGGGTGAGAACTATTAATTAATGATAGCTAATATTAACTTTCATCATAGAGATATCTTTTAGTAGGTATTACTATATGTCAGAAAATGTCCTCACCTCTCTATTACTAGTTTTTCATGAAGTAGGCACACTGATCCTGCATAGGATATACTAACATTATCCCCAGTTTGCTTATGTAGATACTGGTGATAGAGAAATAAAATAATGTGCCCAGGTTACAAAGATACAGTATCATTTTATAGCGGAGTTCAACACAATGCAATGTCAATCAATATCTAACTCCATATTAGATGCATATTTTCAGTTTTTTCAAATGGCAAGTTGTTCTCATTTCACCAGATGTATATGTAAGCAAAGCAATGCTGAATTACCCTCTCTGGTATTTTACATGTGCTGAAACATGAATCACAGATTTTTGTGTCAGACCTTGAACTGTCAACATACAAATTATAGCTTGAATAAAAAACAATATTTGAAGGTTAGTTCATTAACAATTCCTTTACAGAGGTTTTCTACCAGAATTAGAAAAATAGTTCCTATTATTTTCTTAGCACTCAACCTGCCTCTAACCTACTTTTTGATGTGTTAATAGCAATGTCTTACATATAGGTATAGTCTTATAACTTTTTTTGTATTTCTTATGCAGGGAAGAGGGCAGATGGAAGTAAATTAATGGATAAAAAAGATAATAATTCAGGTAGCACTGCAATCAGATAAATATAATAATTTATTTATAAGGTTTGATATAACACTTGAGAATAATCACATGTAATAACGTCACATGCTCAAAGTGGTGGCCATTAGCTTCCAGACATTTATTAATATGGTGAACTGCTGAAGTGTGTATACATTGTTTTGGGAGACTCAGAATATAGCCACATTTTAAATAATGATCTCCCAAATCTGTTGAAAAGCAGATTTCTCATGTTGACATAGAAGAAATACAACTCCAAACCTTAGAAGTCAAGTGTGCTAAGTTCATGGTCTCACAACATCAAGGATGAGTTCACCAACCAAAGAAAGAAGTCAGGAGAGTAGTTTTCACATTTCATTCAGGTTCAGCTACAGGTGTGGCTGGAAACTGGCAGCAGGGTCAGTGATTCATGCACCCTGTCTATATCTAGTCTGTATTACTATGGTATTGTTTTTATACATCTGTAGGTTATACTTTTCTGCTGAACATTTAAGACCCAGTTAAGTGAGACTTGTGTTAATCAAAATTAACCTCAAGATTGGTTACGGCTCATATGCAGTGCCACTCGTGACCTCTGTCAGCGTCAGCCACCAGGATGGGTCATAGTCTTGCTTGACCACGTGGCTGCCCGTGGAAGCATGGGAGGAGTTTCATTCTCTGGTGACCTCATTTTCAGTACACTGTGCATTGATTGACTCCAGTCCTCTGGGGTCCAACAATCTCCCTGTTCAGCCAGTTGGATAACTCAACAAAGTTTTAAGATCCTAGAGACAAGGTCCACTCATGACTTGGTATAGAGCCTTCTTTCCTGTCCTCCTCATGATCTGGGAAGTTTATATTTGTAATCCAATGGAAACAATATTGGAATTCTGCCAAGGTAACTCCAAGCTACCACCTTCAGTGCAACCCATGGTGAGAATAAAGACACTAAGACATATTTATAATTAAGGGCAGAGAAGGGGTCCTAAATCCAGTCCAGATGAGGGTTCATGGAACAAAGGGCCTAATCTGGATTTTATTAACTTGTGTAGAAGTGAGTGGCTAAGGGTGAGTGACTGTAAGAATGGTGGGAGTT
>RJWT010044442.1:0-11770 GCA_004365215.1 Cuniculus paca
ATACTGTCAATAATAAAACAATGGATAAAAAAGTGTTAAATTCCTTTGGTGCCCATCAGTCAGATAAGTTCTTGAAGTATTTGTTTTGGCATTGCTTAAATTCTGTAGATGTCATACAGAAGTGAATGCTGAACAGAGAAACATGGAATTATTTTTCCCGCTAAAGAACCTAAGTCAATATTTCTTGCTTATTTTTTAGATTGCATGCCTACATTCATATTTCTACTACCTATATTTTCCCCCAAAGGAATTCTAAAGTAGTGCTGATGTTCCAAAGAATCTTGTATTCCCAGTCTTTGGACTTTGTATTCCTAGTCTTTGAAAGCTCCCTGATTTTCTCTGGGGCTTGAATCTTTCATGTTCATTGCTACCTTTTATTTTTTCCAAAGGTACAGATTCTGAAATAAGCAAGGATTCAATGACTTGTTCAGAGGAGGGCGACACTTGCATTGAGAAAAATAAAAAGGACTGCCCTTTTATTTACCAGACACTTAGCTTGTGTCAGGAACTGTCTTTGGTGGTTTATGAAACATTAATCCATTTAACACTCATGATCATTCTATCAGCCCCGTTTTATAGAAGTAGAAACAAAGACATAAAGATCTAGGTAAAAGTTGTGCAGTTGGAGGGAAGCTAAAGTTTACACCCAGGCACTGTTTCTTCACTGTGCCTTTGGAATCTGCAGAATTTCAGCATGTAGTGTCACCCCTTACTTCCATTGCTGACAACTTGTTTGGAGCCTTGACTTTAATCACCCATAACGTACAAGCAGCTTAGCTTCTGACCCACTCTAAGAATAGTTTCTGTTATTTGCCCCAAGTAGGAATGCCTTGATTACTTGTCTAGAATTTTAACTTTAACTGGATGTCTTAGTCACTTTTCCTTCATTGCACATAGTACCTGATATTCACAACTAAAAGGAAGAGAGGTTTATTTTGCCTCAAGGTTTGGGTTCATGGTTTTCTTTGGGCTCCAAGGCAGAAAGAGGATGGCAGAGAAGTATAGCAGAAGAAAAGGTGATTAATTCAAGGCAGCCAGGAAACAGAGAGAGAAGGGGGGAGCTCCAGACAAGTATATGCCTGTCCAGTTCATGCCCCCAGGAACTCATGCTTCACTTGCTAACTTGTACATTCAGCCACTAAAAATTAGCTGTCCATCCATGACTATAGCACCCTCTAGATTCAGTCACCTCCACACACACATGAAAATTTGGGGGACATTTTAGATCTAAACCATAACTCTTGCTATACAAATGCTGGGCTTTTGGCACTATGTAGATCAACAGGAAAGGAAGGTAAATAAATAACAATGTGGAAACCCGGACATTCTTTAAATTCTTTCAAATATAGTTGATGAAATCCACTCAACTCAGCTTAGGCAGAGACTAACTGGCCTACATCAACAATTTGCGGGAAGAATATCAGAAAGGGAGAAACTATGAATTAAAGTATTGAAGAATATTCAGGACTCTCTTGCATCTCTGTTTGACTCTGCTCCCGATTCTTCTCTCCACAGGGTAAGGGAAATCCCTACCAGAAACCCCATGTTGAAATGCTCCATGAAGAAAAGAATATCCATTCCACAGATTGACTCTCCTCAAGTCATATGATGACAGATTCGCCCAAACATTGTTTCCCGGTGAGCCAAACACATTGTGGAACGAAGTCAATCCTGGGTCACATCTTCTCCCCACCTACAATGAGTTCAGAGTCTAGAACGAGAGAATGTGGGATAAACCTGCTGCTCAGAAAATAATAATCAATTCTTCTACAAGACACCACTGTATCACTGTGTGGTTTGGCGATGAAGACGAGGGTTGCTTTTCCTCATATATAGGAATTTATTCTCATCTGTCTATCTATCTATCTATCTATCTATCTACCTATCTATCTACTTCTATTTCTATATATCTGTTTCTGTATCTATTTGTATTTATCTATCTATCCCTTTATCTATGTGTATGTATATATATATATATATATATATTTGCTTCTAGCTCTATCTCTAGTTGTATTTATCAAGAATGATTTAGCAAATAAATTTTGCATTTTTATTTTCCCACAACCTTGGCAACTATGATGTGTGAAGGTAGATTGAACTAGTTCACTGGATAGTTTCAGTTGCAGATGAGTAGTGCTAAGGCAGGAGCAAGTTAAATGTCTTCCCAGGCAGTGGAGCAGAATAAGGAAGCAGAAAGGCTCTTAGAAATGACCTTATATTTCATTACTTGGAACATACCACTGAAAATCTATTTCTAATGCTTTTGCATATT
The DNA here is from genome assembly GCA_004365215.1 of Cuniculus paca. Classification (NCBI taxonomy): domain Eukaryota; kingdom Metazoa; phylum Chordata; class Mammalia; order Rodentia; family Cuniculidae; genus Cuniculus; species Cuniculus paca. The sequence continues at coordinate 2,273 of RJWT010044442.1, forward strand.
TCACAAATTCAGGTAAATGAAACCAGGGAAAATAAAGGGAGGCTTTGGCTGTCAGGTGGAGGGACTGATAAATGGGAAAAGCTGTGTTTGGAATCAGGGCCAAGGTGAGCCACGCTCAGGCTCAGGCTCATGTCATAGAGAAGAAAAATATAATTGTGACCCCCTTGGTGAGAAGCATATTTGGTTGGTTGTGAAATCTGGATAAAAGAAAGAAAAAAAGTGGGAAAAAAGTCCTCATCAAACGAGTCTGGAGGAGTGAATTAAAACAGACTCGGAGACCAATATAAAAAATGGTTACTCTCCAGTAAGCTCACGCTGGGCTGCTTTGACCTCAGTCGCTGTTTAAGAAAAAAAAATCCCTTTTATTGGCTGCTTCACCACAAAAATAATCTTCAGCAGAAACACTGTTGGAGGTCTGCAAGATTTCTGCTACAGACTGGAGTACACAAGAGCAGAAATTCATGAAAATTGAGGTACTTTCGAATTAGCATGGTGTTGTAGTCAGGGGATTGCAAGGAAAACAATTACAACCAGGACACACAATTTATAATATTATTTATAATGGTCACACAAGGAGTCAAATACAAAGAAAGTGCAGGAAATCTGTCCACATACTAAAGACCTTGAGAATCCAGCTGAGGGCCTGGATCCCATAGAAATATCCTGCATGAGTTCAGCTGAAGACCTAGAGCCCATGACATTTCCTCCCATGAGTCCAATTGGAGGCCTAGAACCCATGACAATGACCCATGCAAGTCTGTCTCATGGAACTTCACTGGGAAGGCCCCAAGGTCAGCAGTGGAAGCTAGAAAGTCTGTGCCAGTGGGATGAAGGATCTGTGCCAGTAGGCTGAGTGTTTTGTACTGGAACCAGGAAGCAACTCTCAAAGTAGGAACCTGGGCTCCCCCCAGAAGTACCACAGCCATCCTCAGACACACTGGGGTCCTGAGCTCCTCCAATAATGAGAACAGCTGAGTTTGTATCAAAGCAAGCTTCTCCTGGACATTGAGCAGCACACTGTCTTCCCCTCTGGAGCCAGGAAGTAATGCTCGACATGAGGACCAGAGCTCCCCAAAGTGAACCACAGCCAGGCTTAGCAACAAGGTTCCGAGCTTCTCTAACAATGAGAACAGCCAAGTTCTTATCAGGAAAGAAACTCGACAACCTCCTCCAGGAGAACCCATGGCAACAGGAGAACCAGCAGCACCAAACAACAATTCTCCCTCTCCAGGTCTCCTTCTCAGGCTGGCGAAAGTCCTCAGGTGGGCCATCTCCATGCAGCACCATGCTGATTCAGCTCAGCTGGTGTTTAAATTAACCATTAGTTTTTCAACCCACCACCCATGGACACTGAATTAGATTTGTAACAAATTCTTTTCCAATTTACACTAAACCCACACTAATAACCTGGAAATCTGATCTAAATTCAGAATATGATCTAAGGTGGGCCCAGAGAATTTGCAAGTTTAAGGAACTGCTGCAGTTGCTGGCTCCTGGCTACACTTGAAACTAAATGTTTAAGATCAATGGATTTGAGCTCACATTAGGTGTGTTTCCCCAATTTTCCAAAAGCTTTTCCCTATAAACAAATGCCACATCAAAACAAACATATTACTGTCATCCAAAGTCATGGGAATGACACATTTGTTTAGAAATGACATCTGAATTATGAGTAAAGAGGTTTTCAGGAATTGGAAAAATGGACCTCAAATAATTTAAGAAAATCAGCTCATGTTCACATTTACATTAACAGAGAATTCTAAGATCCACTTCCTGGGCAAGAAACCATAAAGTACTACAGCAACCAGTGCTCAAAGCTCAGTCCGTCTGGATGTTAGAATTACCTAAGTAGTTTTAGAATACTAATGCCTCACCCTAGACCTATTGATTTAATTGGCAACTATTTAGCCTCAGAATTTTATCTGGAAGACACAATCAATTGTATCCGAGTCTCAGTGGAGGATAAAAACCACAGCCGAAAACAGAAGTGTTGACTCACACGTTGGTTTCATGCTGTATTAGCAAGATTTTCGCTAGAGAAGAATTCCGTGTAAACGTTTCCAAACAAACAAAACAAAAAAAAATAAGATCAAATACCGCATATGCTCTCCATCAGAGTCCCTGCCATATTATTAGTTTTAGAGGACTTATTTTTTAATTCTTATTTGATCCAACAATTGGGCATCTAAAATAAAAAACAAAAAACAAGGTGATTGGGAAAGAAATGAGTATCAGTTTCCCAAAGTAAAAACTCTGTCCACAGTTGCTCGAACAAATTTTTCAATAAAGAGCAGATAAAACACAATACTTTGAAAATATTGATCAGTATTGGAATGACAGTGTTTGCAATAGGCCTCACTTCTATTTTCCTTCTAATCTTCTCCACACAACATCATCCATAACAACTCCATTTTGATTCATAGTAATGTGGAATGGAAAGAATACTTACCAAGTTTTAATGCATGGAATTATTCAAATTAAAGACAATTTCTGGTTACAGTAGGAAAATGTAGCATATGCTGATCTGTGAAAAGTGTCTAATAAAATACAGAGTTTATCTGTGAAAACTGCCTAATAAAATACAGAAAAGGGCTAATAATAAAACTTAGTTTCTGAGATTGTCCCAGATGATGCCTACTAGAATATAAACTCCACAAGGGTAGGAATTTTTGTTGTTTTTATTCACTGAAACATCCCAAGAACTTAGAATCATACTTAGCAGCTAACAAATATTTATTAAATATGGAATAAATGAATAATAAGTACAAAACAACTGTCAGGGCAAAAACTAATGGTACAGAGGAAATATATAAACACATATGAAGTAGGTTCTGACAATCAGAAATGATCACCTAGAGAACTCCCCTGTGTGATACAGTAAATGCAAGGATCATGCGGCCAGTGAGAAGTTAAAATGTAGCAAACCTTGAGGCAGGAGGTTAGGGTATAGCAGACTGGCTAGGAAAGTAGGCATCACCTTTTAATTGCAAAGTTCCAGGATACATTCTAAGAACAGTTTCCAAAGCTCTGTGTGTGCACTTCACCCAAGAACTCCAGAAATTTTGGATAGGATGGCCTAGACCTGAGGTCAGCCTAAGGAGTAGGAGTTACAAAGACAGTCACCACTGAGCTCTCCACTACTGTCCTCGCACAGTAGACCCTTTTCACGTTGTATACTTCATTTCCATGTCACTTTTCCTACCTGGAGTCTGAAGAGAATACAAAATTGAATGTAAAATACATACAAATGTTTTATTCCATAGTTATGTTAGAATAATATTTTGAGTATACTGGGTTAAATAAAGTATAGTACTAATGTTAATTCCATCAAGTTCATACTATTTTCAAACGTGGTTGCTAGAAAATTTAATATTACGTAGGTGCCTTAATCTGAAGACATATATTCTGGGTTGTAGGACTGGTCTAGGCGTTTTACTTTAGGCCTCTCCAAGAGAGAACATGAACTGCTGAAAAAAATCACAAGTGACTTTCGCCTCATAATCTAGAAATTATGTAAATAAGCTATGCATGTATTTTCTCTACACCTGCATTTTCTATATGTATCCTGCTTCCTGGGCATTAATCCATCTGCATGTTTTCTCTGCCCTCCATTAATCTGCAGGTTCTAGAGAGGCAAATACCTTATTCATTCACTATGACTATGCTAGGATCTAGACCTGGATGAGTCTCTGGTAGGCACTGAATAAATATTTCTAGAATAAGTAAAAGAATAAACATTTACTTCTGCTGTTTATTCATCTACAAAGACACCTATGACTCATCAAACAATCACCAAATTATTGTTAAACTCACTTCCAGTAACCCAACAAAGTGGTCTTATTCCTCTGGACCACCACATGTATGTTGGTAAATAGAGGAAGAAAAGGGGTTAAAAATTTTTTAAATTAACAAATGAATTAATTATGAATGAATAAAGGTTACTTTCTGCTTTTGTCTTTTCTTCCTTGATAGCCTAGGGGTAAATATTTTGGTTGCAAAGAAACGATAAGTAACCTAATTAGTTCTTTGAAATGCAAGCTCACCATAATTAGAAGCTGAAAACTTTCAAAATGTCATTCATAATATAAGAAGGTAGACCGATTTGATTATCAGCATTTTTCCAAATTGGACCAATTAGTCTTTTTTCTAATTAATGGCATTTTTAACCTTGCAACCAGCACACTGATAATCAAGTTGGCGTATAAACCTTAGGAATTTATCAAAATCATGTGAGACCTAAAATGTAATGTTTATCTGTAGGTAAAATTAAACTATAAGAACGAAACATTTCTGGGCCAGCCTTGCTTGCCATTTTGACAAATCGCAGAAATTCTTAAACCTGTCGAGGTCATACCCCACGATGGCATTTAGTCTCCAGTGGCAGGAAAGAATTTGTTGTGTTTTGCATCTCTTAAATGAGAGATAAGCTGTGCTCAGAATTAGAGATTCACTTACTACCATAGTTTAAAATTTTCAGAGGGTGTGAGGTGGCTTTTCATAGAGAAAGGCTCTTACAATTCTGGTTGATTCACATAAGCATTTAAAATTTTAGTGTTGAACCACAAAGCAAACCTTTGCAAGCAGATTGGAAATAGTTAATAAATCACTGAGAAAAGACAAGGTCTACGGTGTGGGATTTCTCGACAGGCTTTGCTTCAGAAAAAAATGAAACGAAAATCAAACAAACAACAACAACACAAATCAGCTGTGGAAGTTTGCTTAGATCGCAGTTAGAATTTCCAATTTCAGGTTGAAAGATGTGAACAGATGCCAGAAGATAAGATTCCAAGCTTCAAAAATACAATTAGGAACTGGGGGGAAATGTTGCAATCCTACCAGTACAGAGCCATGGTCCGAAAAGTTTAAATGAACAATTGGGAAGTCAGCATCATTTACTTATTTGAACTCCTGAGTCCCCACTTTTGGTCCCAGGTACTCAGATACTCCCAGCTCCTATTTCTGACCTCCACAGTGATAGCCTCTCTGCTGGGTGCCTTCAAAGTCCCAGTCTCCTTCAGGTGGTAGGTGTAGATTAATTTGTATTAAAATCTTATCTCAAAAGTAACAACGATATTTTAATTAATGCCTTTCAGAGACAGGTCTCAGCTGCCCCTGTTTGTACAGTTTCAGAGGCGTAGAACCTCTGACAATTCACAGAGTAAACATAACACATCTCTTCTGGCACAGGAGCCTTATTTGAAAGTTTCATCCCATCAACAGGTGTATCTGCTTGGAGTTCAGGTACTTGGTGTGCATCTGGGAAAGGCTGATGAGAACCTTTGTCCTGTGGTCATGTTTATGTGGGGCTGGGGAGAAAAGAGAAGAAATACCAAGCATGGAATTGTGCAAATTCCACATTTTTAATGGAAATATTATTTAGCAGAATGTAAGATTTATATTTAAAGAAAATAAAATTGGGGATTTGTTTTTAAATCTTGTTGAAGTGGGTCTACTTGTGATGGGCACTAGATGTATGCAGAGTATCTTATTACACAGTCCCTTTCTTCTGCTTTTAAAAATGCTCTTAGAACATTTTAGAAGAATTAAATCTTAGAGTAAAGAAATGACATTTCTGGTGGAAATTTCCAGCTGGGTCGGTGAGGTTATGTCACCCTGCATGACTTCAGCAAGTGGCTTTGAATCACAACCTGGTCTATGTAAGAGTCACTCTGCTTCTGAAAACTGGTATTTAGAATCATGACTTAGCCCGAAAGGGTCAGGCATGCAAGAAAAATGGGCAAAGGAAAATAGAGAGAGGGAGAGAGCAAGTAAACAAGCATATGAGGTTAAATTTCTGATCAGAAAAATATAGGCATTTATCCCTTTCAGAATCCTTCATTTTTTTCCCCGTCATTTCACTTCCTCATCCACCTTCCTTTACTTTCCTTGCATTGAATGTGAAAGGGGTAGAATCTGTTCATTTAAAAATATGTTCTTGCTGAGTAAGGAGGAGCCCGGCACCCACAGTCTAAGTGCTAGTAACATGAAAAGGAAGTAGGGAACACATCTTTAAAAAAATACTGCTCTACTTAAGCCTTGGAAACCCCCGTGACTAACTTACTGGATATTTTTTACAATCATCACTGTGATGCCCTCTGATCTTATTAGAATTGGTCCTATGAGATGTTATCTTGTATAATTAGTCAAATGGAAGTTGAAAATACAGAAAAAGAAATTTTTGAGCATAGTGGATATTACGGGAAACCAGTGAAACTAAATAACATGGTCCTCCTCTTAAAATTCTGACTAGGCCCTGAGAGACGCCCAATTCTACATGGCCTTGGGGCCATAAGTCTTTGCAAAATTTCTAAAGGTAAAATACATAAACTGCAATCCTTCTGATCCACTGTTATTTTTGCCATTTCAACTCTACTCTATCACTTCCCTTTGTGTTTAGTAACATTGGAAAATTAACCAGTGTTTTCGTAGTCCATGGAGGGGAGTTAAGAAATACATTTCGTTTGGGATACAAGGGTATATTTTTGATTGGAGTCACATGCATGTTCAGTTAAGCGATTGCTAAGGAATCCAGAAGGAAAATGGCTTCTGAGAATATTTCAGCCACTCACTGTGTTGTTTCTCCTATGATTTCTTCATAAACATCTGAACCAGAAGGAATATTTTGATACTATCATATTCTTTGACATTTACCAATGGTAGTATGTGGCCAGCACAGTAGAAACACAATTTTGAAATATACAGCACCATAAGCCATTATATGCACAATTCTTTCACATCAAGCATACACAAATTTCTAGATGTAAGATTTGTTTCTCATTGGCATCTAGTCAAAACAGAATTTCTCTCTCATCAGGAATAGTCCCAACAAACACAGCAGCATGCACAGTTGTAAATGCAGCATATTTTGTTTTTCTTTCATTGAGCGGAAAAGCAAAACTAGAATTTGTTAGAATATTTGTATTTGTAGCTTATAAATCTATAGAACACTAAAAAATATATATATCTAAGTAAAGTCATAAATCACACATTCTAAGAATTTTGAATTGCATTTTAGAATCTCTTTTGTATCTTGCTTTGACAAAGTCTTGTGGTTCCTGATGAAACACTATGAAAATTTGCCATGACACAATAAAACTGGGTAAGGAAACAAGTGTTATGAGTGATAAAACTCCTACCTATGTAAGTAATCTGCAGAGCAAATGGCATAAACATAATATATGTACACAGCTAGGTATCCCAATACAATGTATGTCAACTTATAAACCATTTAAATTGCTCTTACATATGCTTTAGTTTCATATTAATTTTATATTTTTCAGAATTGCTGGTGTTTATATAAAAAATCAATATAATAGGATAATATCCTAGTGGAAGCCAAAAAAAAACCTGAAAAAAGATTGGGAAAAACTTCTACATATTAACAATGCCTAATATGGACTCAGATCAAAATTACGATGACAAGGTATTGAATATCAGTAGTGTAGAAAATATAGATTGTGAAAATTATGAGAAGAAATAAGGAAGATTGGGAGAATCAGGGTATTCCCAAAAGAAAACAAAGTGCAGACAATGAAATTGTTATAAAATAAATCAAAATGTATAGACATCAAATGTCATATGAAATCAACAATGCTTTCTTTTTTAGTTTTTTAAATTTAAATTTACTTTTGTAACTGATATAATACATAAAATTTGTGCCTATGATGTGATATTTTGATACATATATACATTTTTGTAATGTTTAAACCAGGACAAACATAGCTATTGCCTCAAATGTTTGTCATTTCTTTACGTTAAAAACATTCAAAATCCTTTTCTCTGGCTCTTTGAAATATGGAGTTCATCATTATTGCTTTGTCACCACACTGTACAACAGCACAGCGGAACACCAGAACTCCTTCTTCCTGACTGTAAGTTATCAATCACCCGAATCTTAGTATAAATTATTGATCAGCCTCTCCACCCATTTCTCTCCCTATTCTCCCCACCCTGTGGTAACTGCCTTTCTACCCCAAACTTCTGTGAGATTAACTTTCTTACATTTTGCAGATGAGTCTGATCATGTTGTTTTTTGTCTTTCCGTACCTGGCTTATTTCATTCAACATAGTGATCTTCAGTTCTGTCCAGCCATTTCATTTTGATGACTCCATTGACTAAAGTAGCTACTGTGAATTTTTATTATAGCATTGCAATAAGAAGTCATTGTATTCAACACTATTTAAAGAAATTCATATGTTTCTCAAAATCTAGATTCCCAGAATATTTGTAAGTAGAAATTTATTAATTTATCAAATAGAGGACCGGGGGTTTAGCTCAGTGTCATAAGCGCCTGCCTGGCAAGCGCAAGGTCATGAGTTTGATCCCTGGTACCAAAAAAACAAAAATCATCAAACAGAATTTACTATGGCCAAAAGAAATATTTTTCAAACTAAGAAAATTTTAAAAATCTTTTATATGCTAACCTAATCCAGGTCAGCAGATTAAACATATTATTGTATTTTTAAACTACTATTAGGAAATAAATGTTACTTATCTCAGAGTTTTTTTTTGTTTGTTTGTTTTGGATAAACATGTTGAAATCTCTCAACAGTACATCACAAAGACTAAGCTTGTTGCTTATTTGGACTTCATGTACATAAGTAAAAATGCTTTCACAAAATGTGCTAAACACAATAAAGGGTAAGCTTGAGTTCCTTGTAGGAAAATAGATGTATCTTCAAAACCATAATGTTAAATGAAATAAATCAGACATAGAAACTTAAATATTTCATGATTTCTCTTATATGGGAAACTCAAAATATAAATAAAGAGCAAAACAAAAGAAAAAAGGAAGTAGAGAATCTTTCTCAAATGGCAAAGGGGTCAAGAGATGAAGGGATTGGAAAGAGGAAGGGATGAAAAAAGAAATTAAAACAAAAAGAAAAAAGGAATTAAGAGATGTTATGTACTTATGCCAACTCCACACAAGGAATGTGATTATGCACTGCAAATGTACACATCTACATAAAAATAAAAACTATAAAAGGAGAAACAATAGTATTTCTCTTAACTGCTCTAAGAAGTAGTTATAATCAGTACTTTTTTCTCATTATTGAGGATGGAACCCACAGCCTTACAAATGGTAGGCAAGTACACAATGTCTGGAGCAGTGGTCAGTCAGAATCACTGCATTTTTAAGGAAAAAAAACTTTCCCTTCAAAGGATAGTATAAAAATTTGTAATCTTAGAATAATGAAAATGTTCTGGTTAATTTCGAATTAATTGCTAGATTGATTCATTTTTGCATAAGCACTTGGGTATATGTAAAAAATGGACAAAATATAACTGATTTGCCAAAAGAATTAATCCATATAATTGGAAACCCTTCCATTCCTTATAAAACAAAGTAGTGAATAAGTAAACCAGGCATTGAGTATCACTTCATTGTTGTAGATTCTAAAACATATTATTAAAGCATATTATTGATAATTATTAGGTTTTTGTTTTAGCAGAAAATGCTATATGTGACTTTTGCCTTTGTTTTTGTTTTTTTTTTT
>RJWT010044443.1:0-11783 GCA_004365215.1 Cuniculus paca
TCTGGAAAGAGCCCCATCCCAGCTCCAGCAAGAGCAGGAGAGGCAGAGCCCGACAGCTCAGAAAAAGACAGGCTTGGAGGAGGTGAGTGGGCTTGGAGGAAGCAGCTGGGCTGCCAAGGATCGCTGGATGTGTGACCCAGATGAGCAAAGTTGCCTCTCTGGAGCTCCACTTCCATAGCCTATGAAATGAAGTGGAGAGCTCACTGGGGGGCCCTGGGGTGAAGGGGCTGTCAAAGGAATGGAGCCCTGGGTTCTGAACTGCATGGACTGGAGCTTTGCTTAAGGAAACATGGGAACCAGCTTGAAAAAGTGCCACAAGACAGGATTGAACTCAAATAAACCCAGCACCAAGTGAATGCCAGGTTTGAGGAGGAGGATGCCCTAGAGGGAGACAAACCCAGAGAGAAGCTTTTGGGCAAATGAGGAGCTTGGGGTGCTGGAGCCCATGGAGGCTGCTATCCATCAACTCTAGGACCTGCTCACATCCACCCACCTGTCATGTGGACCCTTGGGTGAACTTCCTCCAAGGATGGAGATGGACAGCTCTAGATCAGCACAAACCACAGACTTTGATCAAAAACCTGATCATCTCTCTGGAACCCTGCCACATCATACAGGTCAAAACATCCATAGAAATATAAACAACAGCTAAGATTAGTATGTATTTATTGTGTGCTGGATACTGTGTGGGGTGCCTTCTATCTGTCCACCACTCAACGCTCAGCAACCCTAGGAGATGCAGACAGGTGTCCTCACCATGTGACAGGTGAGAAATGGAAGCATGGAAGCCACCCTCCCTGGGTCTCAGGGACATGACAGAGGCTGGAGCCAAACCCAGGCAGCCCTGGGCTCCTTTGTCATGCCATGAGGACCAGGCCAGCTTCCTGGAGGAGACAGATCACCGCTAATCAGTTTTCTTCAGGGTGCAGAGAGCAGTAATGGGGCTTAGAAGAGACTTCTCCTGTCTTTACCTCATGATCTTTGGACTACTGGGTCGATTCTGATGAGATTCCATCTTCACATTAAGGCACACAAGCTCCACTTAATCTCATTTCCGAAAACAAATCAGCCCAATGAAATTTTCTCTTTCTGCAAATGAATGTGAGAAGGAAACAGCCCAGTGTAAACAATCTTAGCATCGCCTATTTAGACACCATTGACTTTCAAATCAGCTTGCTTCTCCATCCGCCTTGCAGAAATAGAGTCAAAATGCAAATGTAGCATAAACGACTCTATAATAAATGCTCATTCAACATTTATTCTTTCTCAAATCATCTCTTAAAGCCCTTTCATGCTAATGTCGAGGAGATGTGACATTAGAAAAATTGCTTTGACATGCTAAGGGGCTCCAAGATTAACAAAAAAAGAAAGGACAAGATAAAGCTTTCCAAAGACCTATTTCAGAGGAATTATTCCCGCCTTTGAAAGTGCTCCAAGGTTGCTGCGCATTTCGGCTTGTTGGCATACATGTAAATGAAGTGCTACAAAAGTCTGCAGCTACATTCCACTTGAATGAAAGCTCCCAGCCGCTGGCACAGGGACAGGGAAGGTGGCCAGACTTCAGGATGAAGGGGCTGGAGGGGGCTGGAGCGGACTTTCTTGTCCTGAGGGCAAAAGAGAACAGGCTGCAGCCCAAGGCATGAGATGAAAATGACAGGGTCAGGCATGGCTGGCATGGCCAGCACCCAGTTGCTGTGTCACAGAAGTAACACCTGTGTCTGTTAGCAGACGATGGGTCCAGCTCACTCCCAGGTGCTGGCTCCACCGACCTTCCTAGCCTCTATTTTTATTTTCATTTTTATGTTTTGAGGCAAGGTCTCACCCTGTTGCCCAGGTTAATCTGCAATCCCTAGGCTCAAATGATCTTCCTGCCTCAGCCTCCCAAGTAGCTGGGACTACAGTCAGGTGGTTTGTGATTGGCTCATCCTAGCCTCTTCCTGTTATGTGACTTTAACTAACCTCTTTGAACCTCGCTTTAAAATGAAGAAAACAAGAGAACCCACTTAGAGAAGACTCAGTGATACGACTCCTGGGGAGTGCTTAGCACTGTGTCTGCCCCTTAGTAAGTGCTCGAGAAATTGCTTGGGCTTGAAGTCATGATGATGCCAGGTCTCTTTGTGCATGTTTGAGGCAGGAGAAAGAAAAAGGAGGACTACATGAGAGAAGGCAGAGATGTCACCATTGAAGTGACCAAGGCACAGATACGTCGTCAGGACACTCCCCAGTTCCAGCAACCCCTCCGCAGTGGAGAATGAGGGGGGTCCCAGCCAAGTCTGCTGCTGGGTCTGCATCACTGCCCCTTTGAATTAACAACCGATGTGACATCCCAGACACCTCACGCAGCAAGCGGTGGACATCGTGCTTCATTGCCAGATGGCCCTAGAGTTTCCCAGAGGGGAAAAGAAGCAGCAGGCACCAAACAGCTTCTAGACTAGGTAGCCTTAGTGTTGACCACAGCTATTGATAATGATATTCTCACTTTGAGAAGTAGCACAATAATCAGGTTGGACAAACTGCTCTCAGCATCCTAAAACTTGAGTGTAACACAATGAAAGGTAATTTCCTGCCTCGTGGTGTACCTGAGTGGGGCTCTCCTTCCACCCCAACTCTGGAGCCCCTCCCCTCCCATCTTCAGTCATAGATGCAAAAAGTCAACAAAGGGTCATGCCTGGAGCGTTTGGGCACAAACCTAGAGGTGGGACATCATCTTTGCCGCGTCCCGGCACCAGAACTCACAAGCGTGCCCTTAACCACAAAGTAGCTGGGAAGAGCAGCTCAGCGGAGTTTTGAAGAGGAAAAGGGGAACTGTTTAGAAAAACAGGGAGATTAACAAACAAAGCAAGTGAACTGCAAGTGAGACCACAGCCTATTCTTGGAGGTTGCCTCACCTTCATCATCATCATCGCATCCTCAGCAATGCAATAGGCACCTATTGAGCACCTACGAAAGTTCTTCCTTGGTTACCACAAGAGATAGGTTCCAGAAACCTCTGTGGATGCCAAAGCCTATAGATACCCAAGTCCCTTATATAAAATGGCATAAGCCAGGCGTGGTGGCGCATGCCTGTAATCCCAGCACTCGGTAGGCTGAGACAGGAGGATCACTGCGAGTTTGAGGCCAGCCTGGGCTACAAAGTGAGCTCAAGGCCAGGCTGAACTGTATAGCGAGATCCTGCTTCAAAAACACAAAATAAAAAAATTACAAGATTTGCAAAAAACCTGCACACATCATCCTGTATACTTTAAACCATCATGGGATAACTTATAATGCTCAATATAATGTAAATTCTATAGGAATAGTTATTGTACTGTATTGTTTAGCAAATAATGACAAGAAAAAAATCTGTGCATGTTAAGTACAGAGCCACCTCCTTCTAAAAATGCCCATCGTGACAGTCAAAAACACAACCAAACTGTCAAAAGCGCGTGGAATTGGGAGGTAAACTGTAAAGCCCAACCCTCAGTTGTGTTTTATGATGTGTAAGTGCAAGGAGGTTATCAGAATAGGAAACCAAATTTAGAAACCATGAATGGCCCAAAGCTGGGGGAAAGTGAGCTGCATGTTCCTGGGGCTGGGTAACAGGAAGCCGTTCTCCCCTCAGGACTGTGAGAGGAGCTTGCGTGATCAAACCCCCACCTCATCAGGTTTTAGTCGTGCCGCATCTGTTGAGTTCAGAGGTGCTCCCCAGGACATACTCCGTCAGGCCCTCAACAGTGTGGACTTCGTCTGGGAGACAATCCTGAGCAGCACCAGTGAGGTGGGAGACAGCAGAGGCCACACTGATGACCGGTGACCGCAGGGGGTGCTCAGCTCCATCCCATGGGCACTTGCAGGACTGGGTAGAATTATCCCCCGAGGGGCAGGAAAGCTGCCTGGGGTTGGTTGAAGTCTGATCCCAGGGATGTCAGCTCCCCCATACTTAACCAAGTCCCCAGATGCCAAAGTGGCCAGAGGGAGCCACAGATGTTTCAGGAGGAGGAGGCCAGGGCTCAGACTAAGCAGGAGCCACAAGGAGAGACATGGAGCAGAGCACTGGACACACACATCACACTGTGGGAAAGAGACAAGGCTTTTGTGTCCCCGCAGGTTCACCCAATTCTGTAGCTGCCACCAGCAAACCAGAAAACCAGAAAGGTTTTCTGTGTGGTGACCGTTTCCTTCTGTTGTACACTGGAGGGATGGGACCCAAGGCTGACGCTCACCCTTGCTCTTTCAGAGCTAAAGTGGGTCCCTCTTGCAATCACTTTGGGGTTTCCAGGAAAGAAGTTTGAGGCTCACTCTGAGCAATTGGGGTTTCCTCTACATCACGAGAGAGGGATGACATGTTGCTGGGAAAACTCGTTGCTCCTGGGAAACATGTTGCTCCCGGTCTAGAGCCTGCCTGCAGGTCTCTGCTCTTTGTTCTCTTTTCTATTCATTTGGTTGTCTTTATGTTTGGTAGGTCCTTTGGATGCAATGGGTGGGAGCATTTTTTTATTATATGCATGCAAAAATCATCTCCTGATTTTGTGTCTGGTGTCTTTTGACATGTGAGAGTCCAGTCACTATGACATTGAGGCTTTGCAACTCTTCAGCACTAACCCTGGGTGCACACACTCACATGCACCTGCCTGGGACCCCATCAGAGACCCAGAGACACACAGCCAGCCACAGAGCTGTCCATGTGCTGTTGGAAACCACTGATAAGGTCGGGGGGGTGGGTCTCACAGAGAGTCATCTGCAAGTGAGGCCTTGCTGGTGAACACACTAGGAGTCTCTGCAGTCCTCCAAACTCAAGTCATCTCGGCCTCCGTGATCCCATGTAGGCATCACATGGGACAGAAGCTTCACAAAGATTCTTTCAGGAAGAGCCTAGGATGATCAATACAGAGCAACTCATGCACTGCCAATGTCCATTGAGTCCCCAGGGGATAAGCCCTGGGCTCTTCCTTACAGAGCACAATGGAGCTGAGACTCTGCTCTGAGAAGATTCTGTCTAGCTGTGGGAGCGGAGTCAGAAATGGGGCAAGATGGTCCATACATAGTTAAATCCTCAGCCTCCCTCAGATTTGCTTGCAGTGTTACCTTGGACTGGCAACACTGACTTCCCTGGGCTTTAACCTCCCCAGCTGTAAAATAGGCTGATACTAGTACTTGCTTCCTAAGGTAGCATTGCTGTAGAGCTGAAATGCAATAGAACACCTGCAACATAATGCCAGCACATGCAAGTGTTGCGTGAACGTTTACTGTCACTCTGTGAAATCCAAAGTCTGCCCTATGTAACCAAAGCTAGAGTCTGCAGCATTAGGCTCTGATGATTGGGATTGGGTAAGGATGGAACAAATGGCCCAGAGAGCAGGACCTAACCAAAGCCTCTCAGGAAGGCTGTAGTATGTAAATAGTGATTCTCACTCAGCTTTGAGGAGAAACCAAACTTTACGCTTGCTGCACTCAGTCTCCCCTTTCTGCATTTCCTCCCAGTAATTCAGCTCTGGCCCCAAGCTTGCATGGTGCATCGCACCGAACAAAACCCTAACAGAGCCATCCCTGCTTAGAAGGCAATTCAGAGATTATCTCTTATTGTTTATGTGCGTTTGGGGGCATCTTACCTCACCCCAAACTTGGCTTACCGAAGAATTGATTCCAACTATATATAGTACACATCCCAGTGATGAGGGCTAGCAAATACTACTTTTTTTCAATCTCGTTTCCTTCTCAGTAATTCCTCCCACCTTTCCTACCACTTATTCAAGCCCTTTTAAGAAATATTTAATCCCTGTTTTATAGATGAAGAAATAAAGAGGGAGAGAGGCGGAGTGACTACCCTAAAGCCACACAGCAGGACAGGGCCTTCCAAAGCTCTTACTAAAGAACTTCTTCAATCTAGGTGGACAAGGTCAGCACACCCAACATTGGAGCTTTCACTCTCCAGGCCCCCAAAGCTAGCTTTTTGGGGACTCCAATGAGTGAGATTGAGGGTAGATACCAGATTCTGAGGGTTTGCATGGCCAACTCTGGGCACCCTCCCCATCCCACCACCAACTCCACTAATACATATTTTATGGGGCCGCTCTCCCTTTCTCACAAACGATGTCATTAATCTGATCCCTGGCTGTGCAGAATAACATCCCTCAAGAACAGACTGCTTTCTGAATATTTTATTATTCCTCATTCCTTCTCCCCAAACTAATATATATTTACACAGTCTACCTCCTGCAGGAGAACTATATTGTTTTCTCTCAGTGCCTGAGAACTTAGACACAGAATTGCGCATAAGTAAAAAAATATATACGCCTTGCTATTGATGTTGAAAGGGAGAACCAATCATCTATCAAGCTGTGAGGGAAGCCAAGAGGAAGATTTGCATATGGTAAAAGAAAAAAAAAAGAAGAAAGAAGGAAAGAATAAAACAGACCCCCACCCCACAGAGAGACCAAACAAGGAGAGGAAGCAGACATCTTTTCTCTTCCTCTAACAGGGAACCTCGGAGCAACCTTGCCTCCTTCCTGCATTTGGCAAATCTCAGCGGTGGGGAAAGCAAAAAGCTATTTTGTTAGCAAGGTCAAAAACTTCCTAGTTGGAGACCCAAGCTAGAGAAAGCAAAGTTCTTGCAAAGTTTCCCAGTGTCATTTTTATTATCATGGAATATTTATTACAATGAGGATTCCAACATTTGTGTGGCCCTTTTGCTTCCTTGCATTATTCAGGTTGGCGAGATGGTAAGGCAGAGAGGGTGACCCCTCCGTTTACAAATGGAGGAAAGCTAGATGCAGTGATACACACCTATAATAACTTATTGGGAAGCTGATGCAGGGGGACCCTAAATTCAAAGCCAAACTGGGCAACACAGCAAGGCCCCTCTCAAAAAAACAAACAAATATACAAATGAGGGAAAACAGACCCAACTAGTGTGCAAGTGTGTTGTGCTATTTGACAGTTGGTTCCCAAGTCCTTTTAAAGAGAAAATTTTGTTTAGAGCAGTATCTTGTCAGGTCACTTTGCAAGTGGGGCCCGGAATGATCATTTGGACATGATGGTGTTAGTCAGCTGTCCATTATTGCCCCAAATACCTGAGCTAATCAACTCATAAGGAGGAAATGTTTCATTTGGCTCCTCGCTTTAGAGGTCTCAGGCTATGTCGATTGGCTTTTGAACCTGAGGTGAGGCCACTCATCATGATGGGGAGTGTGTGATGGAGCTAAATCCTTCTGCTCAAGATGCAAAAGATAGGGAAAGAGTTCAAGACCCCAGGAACCTTTCAAGGATGCCCCAATGACCTAAAACATCCACCGGGGCTACCTCCCAAAGGTTCCATCACAACCCAAGGACCAGTCTAACTCATGAGCCTTTGGGGGTCATCCCAGATCCACACTATAGCAGTAATAATGGATTAAATTGTTCTGCAGAAGAGTTTAGCAGGAAACTGAAGAAAACAGTACTGGAGGTGACATGGCAGGAGCCCTGCAAAGCTACGGAGTGGAAAGTGTCTACAGGGGCAGGAGCCCAGGGGCTGACACTGATCTTAACGTGTCAGCTTCTGGAACATAACCATCCTCTCCCTGATATCACCAGCCTGCGGCAAAGGTCACTTTACAAGGGACACTGGAGGGAAATGTAAAGAAAGGGTTTGGGTCCACTTTGGGGCTGAGGTAGAGTGGAAAAAAGAGACAACTGTGAAGAAAAAGTGAGGTGGGGTGAGGGCAGGCAATCAGAGCTAAGAGTAGGGGTGAAGATGTGAGCACCCAGACGTTCACAGCGCTTTCAGGAGAGCATAGTCGCCCAGACATGCTACCCCAAGATGCAGGTACAGCGGCCTCCTTATCCATGGGGGATGTTTCCCAAGACCCCAGGAGATGCCTAAAGCCCTGGAAAGTACTGAACCCTATCTATACCGTGCTTTTCCTGTATATGTTAGGGCTTTCTATCTAGATGTCCCTCCAAAGCCTCATATGAACATAGGCAGGGTTTCTGGAAGGTGACTGGATGGATAATGGAGGTGGTACAGCTGACTTGTGTTAGGAGGTGGGGTTTGTTTGGAAGAGGCAGGTCACTGTGGGGTGGCTAAGAAGGGTTTCCTTTCCTTTCTGGGTTCTCCCTTGACTTGGCGCCACTTCCTGGATGCCATGAGGTGAGCGGCTCTCCTGCACCGGGTACCTGTGCCACACCGTCCTGTCTGGGAGCCAGCAGACTATGGACTAGAACATGAACCAAAATAAACCCCTCCTTCTCTTAGTTGCAGGTGTCAGGTATTTCCTCCCAGCAACAAGGGAAGTGACGGAGACAATGTCCAGACCTATAACAAGATCTAATTTATCAGTTGGCTACAGAAAGAGATTAACTAGTAAAAATAGAACAATTTTAAAATATGCTGTAATGAATGTTCTGTGAATGTAAAACTTTATTTCTGAAATTTTCATTTAACGTGTTTGGATTGCCATTGGCTGCAAGTAGCTGAAATCATAGAAAGCAAAACATCCAATGTGGGGTGGGGGAACTGTTTGAGTCTATTTTATGCACACCTTGTACCTGAGGCGACCTCCGCTGACAGATGGGCAACACGTGGGCAAATGAAGCAGTCTGAGCCAGAACGAATGTCAGGTTGAAAGACAAAGAGGCAGGCACGAGGCCAGGCAGGCCACCCACATGAGCGACTTAGCCAAGCACTCAGAGCTGGTGGGAAACCAAGAACAGAAAGGGTCTCGGGTCCCCAAAGCCGCCGTCTTGCCCTTGCCCCTCTTTCTGCCCTGCCCCAGCCTGTCCCTCCCCAGCCCCAGTCCAGCCATTGCTCTTGAGAGCCCTCTGCAGCTGATGGGCAAACTCCACCCTCCTAGGCCTCGCACTTTCAAGTGGCCCTGGCTCTTCCAAGCTCTCTCCTATGGCCCTTGGCAGTCCATGGCTAGAGTGACAGAGTCCCTGTCTCCCTCGGCACACTGACTACGTGGATCTCAGTCCTTTTTCCTGGATTTCTCTCCCAGCATGGACCCGACACAGCAGGGTCCACCCAATTCATCTCCGGCATTTGTGGACACAGACAGCAGCCACAGAGCCACAGATGAGTGGAACATACTATACAGATCCACGGTAGCATCCAGATTGTGGGCAAGACAGGATGCAGCTTATCAGGAACCCTTTATTTAGACCTTATTCTCTACCAGATTGTAGGTTCTCATGCGATTGCAGTAGAATTAAATTAATGATGGAGATACCAGATTTATCCCCATTTCACAAATGATAAAACAGAGGTTTAGCCAGGATACCTGGCTGCCCAGATCTCATAACCTGAGAAAACTGGATTTACACACCAACTGTCTGGCTCCAGATTTTTACACATTGAGATCTCTCTCTGCAGGGGCCCAAGAAGCACGGTAGGGCTTAACTGGTCTGAAGTCTTCTCCCCTAAAATGGAAATGCCCTAGGACAGGATCTCTGTCACCTCCCCAGGGTAAATACCAATGCAGCAGGGCTCAAGATGGGAGGGTGAATTTGTGCATGGAACAACAGGCAGCTCAAGAGGGAGCAGGTCTCAGCAGCCTGGGTGGATCACCAGTCAGACTGGCTTCCTGCTCTTCCCAAGCCTGAGGTTAGCACAAGGAGACTGGTCCTAGAAAGAGGAAGAGGAGGAGAAGGAAGAGGAGGAGGAGGAGGAGGGGTGAGGCAGATCTGGAGGGGAGGGTCGGCCACCCCAGATGGCCTGTAGGTACCAGGATGAGGGAGGCCCCCTTCACACACCATCTGAATTATTCAGGCAATGAGGCCTCGGGGGCCCAGGAGGTCTATGATGTTTTGGGGTTTTGTGGCCACTTAGGTGGACCGAAAGAGAAAAGGATTTCGTTCTGCCCGCTTATCTCCTAACCTTATAAACTCAGGATTAGCAGATCAAAGGCGGATTTGGCACAGCTGAGGGACGACAGTGGTTTTGCAGAACAGTTCGGGCTCCATCCTTCATGATCAAATGAGCTTAGGCCATTGATACATAAATGGCATTTTGAATCCCTCTAATTGGGCGTGTGGGTCACGCCTGAGCTGCAGCGGCCCCACTGTCCTGGCAGAGTTAATGAGCCAGAGAGGGCTCTGGGGGTCCCAACAGCGGCCTTAAAACAGAGCTCCAGGGAGCACCCCAGGAGGGCACAGTCCAGGATTGCCCTCCTCAGTAAGCCCCGGTGTTAAGAGTCATGGCCTGGAACAGGAAGAGAGGGACTCGATGCCCAACATGACCACCAACCAGCTGGGTGACCGGGGGTGGGCGTCCCATAACCTGTCTGCACTTCCATTTCCTGTGCTGTAAGATGACGAAAGGATCACGTTGACAACCATCCTGTCAGAAGACCGGTGAGGTACCAGGCTCTGGGCCATCTCACCACAGTGCCGGGCTCCTAAGCATGACTGAGACAGCCTTGGAGATGTCCTCAGCGTGGAAGGAAGCTCAGTCCTCCCACGCTAAGCTGGGTGACCATGGCAGGTTCTCCCTTACACCATGCCTTAGTTCCTCACAGAGCTCCTGGACTGGAAGGTCAGTGTGCTGGGAGCCCTAGAGAAAGATCTTCAGCTGTGTCCTCCTGAATGGAAATAACTTGCTCTGCCCCTCTGCTGTGTGTCACAGATGTGACATTCTTTGACCATCCAGCTTCAGGTTCGGCTTGCCCAAGGGAGACACCATGGCAAAGTCCCTCTCTCCTCATCGTGTTTCCTGAGGTGTCTCCAACCGAGTCTGTGTTGGGTTTGTGACAGATGGGCCCACTTGGATTCTAGTTCCTGCTCCCAGCCCAGCTCTCAGGCACTCCCAACCCCCTCCTCTCTGCCCTCCAGTGGGCTGGGGTGGGGTGGGGGTTTCCTGTATGTGTTGTCATCACTCTAGCTTCTAGACCCTCTCGTATCAGCAAGTCCTTTCTTAAATTTCCTCTCATTAATAGGCCTAGAAAAAAACTGTGACTGGCAAGGCCTTCTACCACCCATGTGGTATAGATCATTCAAGCATGTGATGATGGTTCAGCGATAGCTTCTGGCTACGTCCAGAGCTACAGAGGGATCGAAACGTAGGCTCTGCCCCTCACTCAGGCAACTGCTGGGAGACAGGTGCCTGTATTAGAGCTGTAAGGTGACCAGGTTCTGAGCATGTCCTAGTCATGGGCCAAGAGGGATGGAAGGCTCACACAGCTAGTAACAGAGAACCAGGCCACGCACCAGGCACCTTCACCATCGTGATGGCTTGTAAGTCAGGCTGGCATGGCTGACCCTGTGGATGGATAGGAAGAGGAGTCTTGTGCAGGAGCTGGTGGAGTCCTGGCTCAGAAGCAGCATACAGGAGTCAGCCAATGACACCAAGTGGCCTGTAGTGTCTCCTCTCTCCTGGTCGTCACTTCATTTCCCCACTTAAGAAACAGCTTGAAAGAACTGATTGGCAAGGCTCCTACTGCTACGTTTTAGAGCTTTAGGTTATTCACCAAAAGGAAGGAACACTTCTTAGGAGGCTGAAGCAAGAGGTTCACAAGTTCAGGGCCAGGCTGAGCAATTTAATGAGACCCTGTCTCAGAATAAACATTTATGAAAAGGGCTTGGGGTGTGGATCAATGGTAGAGTACCTGTCTAGGATGCTCCAGGTCCTGGGTTCAACTCCCAGCACTGCAAAAGAAAGGAGAGAAGGAAGGAAGGAAGGAAGGAAGGAAGGAAGGAAGGAAGGAAGGAAGAAAGGAAGAAAGGAAGAAAGGAAGAAAGGAAGAAAGGAAGAAAGGAAGAAAGGAAGAAAGGAAGTAAGAAAGAAAGAAAGAAAGAAAGAAAGAAAGAAAGAAAGAAAGAAAGAAAGAAAG
>RJWT010044444.1:0-11784 GCA_004365215.1 Cuniculus paca
AAAAAAATAAAGTTAAATATTTTTGGCACTAAAAAAAACAAAACAAGAAAAAACAAATACCAATAGCATTTCTCACTAAACTAGAAAAACAATCCTAAAGTTCATATGGAACCAGAAGAGACCCAGAATAACAAAAGCAATCCTGGGCAACAAAAGCAAAGCAGGAGGCATGACAATAACAGACTTTAGATTATACTACAAAGCTACAGTGATTAAAAAAAACCAGGATGATACTGGTACAAAAATAGACATATGGATCAATGGAACAGAACAGAGGACACAGAAACAACCTCAGACGTGTTTGGTTATCTGATCTTTGACAAAGGGACTAAAAATATATTATGGATGAAAGATAGCCTCTTTGACACATGGTCCTGTGTATATTTCCCTACATACTATACTAAAATCAAAACGGGTCAAGGATCTAAGATTTTATTTTTTGGTATCAGAAATTGAACTCTTGTACTTGCTGTGCAGGCACTGTGCTGCTGACCTATATCTTTGGCCCTGAAGTGTTAAAACAGAAACAGTCCTCTGGAAGATAAAAGTAAAATTTAGCTGGGCGTGGTGGCACACACCTGTTACCCCAGCACTCAGGAAGCTGAGGCAAGAGGATCGTTATGAGTTCGAGACTAGCTAAGGCTTCAAAGTGAGCTCAAGGCCAGCCTGAACTGAATAGTGAGACTGTCTCAAAAAAAGACAGAAAAAAAAAAAAGGAGTAAAAGTTTGGGAGACACAGGCATAGGCAAAGACTTTCTGAAAAAGATGGCACAGGAAATAACATCAAGAATCAACAAATAGCCAGGCAGGATGGTACTTGCCTGTAATCCCAGCACTTGAGAGGCTGAGGCAGGAGGATTGCCATGGGTTCAAGGCCAGTCTAGGCTAAATAGTGAGTTTAAGGCCAGCCTGAACAACATAGCAAGATTCTGTTAAAAGAAAAATAAATAAATAAAAGACCTGGTGTGGTGGTGCACACCTATAATACCAGAACTAGGCAAGCTGAGGCAGGTGGATCATTGTGAGTTTGAAGCCAGCCTGGGCTACATAAGCAAGTTCAAGGCCATCCTGCATTACATAGTGAGGCCCTGCCTCAAAACATACAAACAAACAAACAAACAAACGAACAAACAGAAAGAAATCAACAAATGAGATCATATCAAATTAAAAAGCTTCTGCATAGCAAAGGAAACAACCAAAAGAGTGAAGGGTCAACCTACAGAATGGGAAAAAAATTGCAAGTTACTCCAGGGACTGAAAATTATTATCTAGAATATATAAAGAATTCAACAAACTAGTCCCCCACCCGGATAAAAGATCCAATCAAAAATGGGCATCTAAAATAAATAGTTACTTCTTAGAAGAAGTAAAATTGGCCAGTAAATATGTGACAAAAATGTTCAACATCTCTGGCCATTAGAGAAAGGCAAGTTAAAAGAGCACTGAGATTCTATCTTACTCCAGACAGAACAGCTATCATCAAGAAATCAAATAATAAGGAACATGAGGCTTCAGGGGAAAAGGAATTGTTCTACATTGTTGCTGGGAATGTAAACTACTACAACCATTATGTAAATCAGAATGAAGATTTCTCAAAAACCAAAAACCAGAAATTCCACTTGACCCAGCTATTCCCCTTCTAGGTATCTTTCCCAAAAGTGTTAAAGACATCTTATTACAGAGATATACACATATCCATCTGTATAGCAGCACAAGTCACAATGCCTGAATTGTGAAAGTGGCCTATATATCCATCAACAAATGAATGAATAAAAAAAAGTAGTATTTATACAAATGAAGTACTACTCTGCCATAAAGAAAGGTAAGCATGAGTTATAAAATGGATGCACCTTGAGAGTATACTGTTAAGTAAAATAAATCAAAAACGCATTTAAATATTTCATTGTTTCTCTTATATGAGAAACCAAAAACATAAATAAAGAGCAAAATAAAAGATAGGAAATAGGGAGATAGGCCTTTTGCAAAATGGAGAGGAACCACGAGACAGAGGAACCAAGAGATAAAGGACAGGAGGAAGGAAAGGGGAAGGGGATGAATAAAAGAATTACAATGTGTTGCGTACATGCGGGAACTCCCCACGATGGATGCAATCACTCTACACTGCAAACATGTACTAATAAAAAATTAAAACTGAAAGAAGTCCAGTTATAATATTTCTCCAAAATGTACTGAAACTAACAAAGGTTTAGGCCATTAAAAAAAGCAAATGAGAGGATTACTTAGTAGGAGGAACAAAACAAATAAAAAATTGCCATTTCTCAATTCAATTCATCTAGTATTTGAACTCTTGCAACATCAAATTCAACTAAGACAATAAATGAGTTAACATGATTATTAGGAATCTTGCTTATAAACAATTAATGATTTATTCATAGGAATTTCCATGGTTAAAATTGTTGATTACCCCTGTCCTAGTTACTTTTTCATTGCTGGGACAAAATACCCAACACACACAAGTTAATGGGAGAAAGGTTTATTTTGACTCACTGTAGAAGTTTCAGCCCATAGTCAGGTGGGTCCAAGGCAGGATGGCATGACAAAAGGGAAACAACCCATAGTATGGCAGGCAGGAAGTGGCACAGCATCAAAAGAGAAGGAAGGATGTACAGTATATATACACCTTTGTGGGCCACACTCATTGTGACCCACCTATTCCCACAGGATTCACCTCCTAACACCACACACAGCTATAAACATCATAGACTAATCTATTATCACACAACCATGATCCAGTCACTCCAAAAAGCCCCACCTATAAGACCATGAATGTTTTTCTAGGGTTGGAGGTGCAGCTCAGTGGTAGAGCTCTTGTCTAGAATGTGTGAAGTCCTGAGTTTCATCCCAAACACCAACAAAACATTCCCCCACCAAAACAGCCTTAATCTAATTTTGTTCTCTCCTGAAATCCCATTAAAGATGTCTATATGCCTGCAGACTTCAATCACAGGTATGTCTGGAAACAATACAAAGCAAGAACAACAAAATTTCAAAAACTAAAAAATCGGTGGACAAATCCCAATTTACTAAATTAAGAAAGCTGAATACAAAACCTGTAATGAAAAAGCTGAAAAACAACTTTTACACTGTAGAATCTTTTACAGACATAAGAACAGATAGAACTAGTTACTTAGTAGGATTGTTGTGATGATCGAATGAGTTTCTATGTGTATTTACTTACTGGCACTCAGAATAAGAGTTCAGTAGATATTGGTCATCACCACTATCATCATCATTAGGCCTCTTGTTGAAATATTTCATAGATTTCACAACTCTCTACAGAGAATAGTTCTGGTTTTGTTTTGTTGTTCTGGGATTGAATTTAAAGCTTTGTGCGTGGCAAGCATGTTCTCTGCCACTGAGCTACAACCCACCCGTGATTCAGCACCACCATGATAAAGACCTTCATGATCTACTTTCCTAGTTTTTGCATTCTTGTCTTGCACCAGCTATACTTCTACACAGAATGTTCTTTCAGTCTTCTACCTAGAATGTTCTTTCAGTCTTCTTCATCTAACCCCCGCTGGTTTTCCTTCTCATAAGTACCACTTCTTTTAGGAAATTTCTCCAGGAACCAAGATGACAGAGGTGACAAAGGCAAAGGGAAACAGCATGCATAAAGATCCTAAGGCTAGAAAGAGCCTGCATTGTTTATCAACTTGAAGAAGACTAGGAAAGCAACATAAGGAGAGAAGAAGTGAAGGACACTAAAATTGAAGAGATGGGCAAGAACTAGTTTATGAAGGATTATGGAGGATGCAAGATAAGGAGCTTAGATTGTAGTCTAAAGATACTGGAAAGCATTTGGAAGGTTGTAAGTGAGGGCATAATCAAGTTACATTTTGGTTGTTTTGTTTTTGTGGTCCTGGGGATAGAACCCAGTGCTTCATGCCTGATAGGCAAACGATATGCCACTGAGATACAATCATAGACCCAGTTTACATTTTTTAAAAGATCACTCTGGCTACCATGTAGAAAATGGAAATGCTGGGGCAAGACAGGAAAAAGGACATAAAAGTTCACTACTATGGTTCAGAATGAGATGCTAGTAGGGGTGGCCAAAGAGGCAAACTGCAGGAATAGTTTACAAATGGAACTCTAACAAAATGTGCTGATGGATTCAATATAGAGATAAGGGACAACTTAATGATGAAAACAAGATTTCACGATGTCTTACTCAGTTTCCCATCATTACTGAGACAAAATATCCAACACCTGCAATTTAAAGGAGACATTTATTTTGGCTTACAGGTTTAGTTGGTTTATTCAGTGACTGACTAGCTCCAAGGCAGAAATGGTGTGATGGAAGGACCAGAGGAAAGTTGTTCACCTCATTGTGACTAGGAAACAGAGAAACAAGGGAGGAGCAGGGACAAGAATGTACCTTTCCAAGTCACAGCCCCAGTGACCTCCCTATAACCAGGCCCCACCTCCTAACAGTAAGTCAGCTATGAATCCATCAGTGACTCTCTCCATGATCTAATCACCTTCCAAACGCATGAGGTTTTGGGGGAACATTGTAAATCTAAACCATAACACAGGCTCATGCTATTTACTGACATGAGAAATAACGGAGTAGAAACAGACTTAGGGATGGGAATCAAAAGCTTTATTTTGGACATATTAACTTTGAGCTGCTACAGGGTATCTAAGAATAGATGTCAAGCTGAATAGAAGTTTTTAGGAGACTTTAATTAAATAAACAAATCTGGTAGTAAGCAGCATATAGAGAAAATTTAAAATGGGAGTAAATGAAAGACAGTATTATAAGAGAAAAGCAGGTAACATAGTTCCTAAACTCAAAGAAATTTTTGTTTTTAAGAAAACAGTAGGAAGGGAAAATGGCAAAAGAGACTGTGGAGTGGTCAGAAAGGGTAGTATTTCAAGAAACAAAAAGTATCCCAGAGTCCATTGCTTCTGAGATGAAGACAGACAAGAATAGGACATGTCATTTGGTTTGGACAATGTTTTGGTTTATACCTAGGTGTCCCCCTAAAGCCTCATGAAATCATAGGTAGGACCTTTGGAAGATGATCAGGTTGTAACTGACTTGCTCTTAGAGTGTGCTGTCTGGTCCAAAAAGGCAGCTCACCGAAAGGCAGGTCACTGTGGGCATATCTCGGAAGGTTGTATCTCCCTTCTGGGTGCCTCCCTTTGATTTCTCTGCTTCCTGAATGCCAGGAAGTGGGCAACCTTTCCTCCAGCATGCTCCTATGCCATGCCATTCTGCCTGGAGCCAGCAGATCATGGACTAAAACATGAGCTAAAATAAACCTCTCAAGTTTCAGTTGTTAGGTATTTTGTCCCAGCGATGAGGAAAGTAACTAAGGCAACACACAAGTAATGCATGCCTTGAAAAGAGCAGTTTTAATAGCACGACTGGAGGATAGTCAGAATAAATAGAAAACAGAATGGGAGATGAGCGGGTGCAGTGTTCATTTTTAGGTTAAATTGTATGACAACTGATTACAGTTTTGTTTTGTTTTGAGGTGCTGGGGATTGAACCCAGGGCTTCACCCATGCTAGACAAATACTTTACCACTGAGCTTTGTCTCTAGTCCCTGGAGAACTTCTGAGGTACAAAAACAGTAATTTCATGATTTTTAAATACACGTTTGATGGAAGAAAAATGAGTCTGGCACAGGAGTTAGAAAGGAATGAGAGTAAACGAAGCCATAAAGGAGATGGCATGTTTTAAGTGGAAAGATGAGAGCATCTTTGCACCTTGATAAAAATAGGGCAGCCATCAACTGAAAGGTGGGGAGAAGACATGACCATCTTTCTAGATTTTTCATTCCCTTGCACTTTCATTACATATACCTCTCAGCAATGTAGTGTTCCAATAACTTTTACACAGTATTAGTTATAATATGTATTTCTTCTACACCATCCTCTTTTGCCTCATCATGTTTGAGTTTAGTCTTGTTTTGCCAGCATAATTATTTTATCCTGTTTACAACGCATAATGTATTTATTCTCTTAGAGAAGAACGCTTTTAATTTTTTGCTTCTACCCACCGTGCTCTCATGCGCATACTTGTCCACATATCAAAGCTTCTATAGGACATACACAGGTAAGAGTGGAACGCTAGCGTTTAGGGTTTTAAGATACTCGGTTTTACTAGATTTTCCCAAATTACTTTCTAAAGTGGTATTAATCTCTAGCAGGAGCGTTTAACGCAGAGGGAAATCTATCGAATACCATACAAACTACACAATGTTTTTGCTTATTATATTTTTTGCGCCCACGTAACCACTTGCAAACAAGCACGCAGAAGTAAACAGCAACTCTGAGGACTCCAGAAAGCCCCGACGCTTCAGAAGCTCCCCGTCGGCAGACGCACAATCGCTTCCGGCGTGGGCGTGACGCAGCAGTGACGTCAGCACGCTCGGGACGTCGGCGTCCTACTGACGGCCTGGAAGGGCCCTTTCCGGGCTGTTTGACACAATCCAACTGTTAGCTTGCGTTGGCAGATTCTGTTTTGTTTGCAACAGAGGATAGCACTGTATACTAATGGGGTTTCTTTGTTCTCAGGGACGACTCCCTCGCTAAAAAGAGTTAATTCTGGTCGGCGCTTCCTTCAGGCAGCACCGCGGGCAGCCCACCGGCCCTTGTAAGGCGCGAGCCCCGGCTCCGCCTCCTTCCTTTCGGCCGGAACCGCCATCTTCCAGGTAGGGCTCCGCGTGGCTCCTGGCTCCTTGCGCTTAGCAGACTCGAATTACAACCTGGTGTTCGCTGAGACTGTGCGTTAGGATCTTCGGGAGACTACGGAGCACGTCTGGGATCTCCTGACCTGGGCGGAACTTACCGTGTCCCGCCTGGTCTGGAGCGTCGTACGCGGTGCGACCGAGGCCTGGGACTGCGAGCCGGACTCCCGGGCCGCCACTCTGCCTGGGACGGTCTCGAGAAAGATGGAGCCGTCCCTTTGCGGGCGACGAGGTTAGGGTTAATGTGACGGCGACTGCAGGCCTGTCTCCGTGACTCCAGCCCCGGCGCGTTGGGCCCTCGTGCCACCGTTTGTGGGCTCGCCTGGCACCAGAGCTTTCGAACTGATTTCAGGATCGATCTTAGGCGGTCTGATTCCTAGGCGTGTAATACTGTTGACTAGAGACTTGGGGTTGTGGGACCGGCTTGGAAAATCTTACGTCGGTGTTTGTCTCCGGCGAGGCCTAGATGTGTGTTAAAGCCTGGACACACGGTCAGAGAATGAGGTGACACCCGAGGTCAACCTAGGTAATGGACCCTGGACCGCTCTTACTTCATTTCATGAGATGCATTCCAATCGCTTTTAAATTTTGGGCCCAGGTGACGCTTAGAGGAAGGGAAGGTGATAAAATATCCACACAAATACTTACATCAAGAAAAGGAGGTGTTTGGACTAATTCCGCGCAGCATATATTAAGAGATTCTAAACAGCTAAGAGGTTCAAAAATCTATCTGGTTTGCAAGTTTAGGAAAAAAGTTATTTAGTAGCCACTTAATAGAAATTTTACTGGGGTCTAGGTTGAATATTAACCACCAACAGCCAGCTACCAGAGTTGAAGAAACTGGGGGTGCGTATAGGGTGGATCCTAATTGGCGTGAAAAAAAAATTTTTTTTTTACTGCTTTTATAGACATAAACCGTTATTGGTTAGAGTCTATAAAAGTTTTGCACGTAGTTTGCACGTTGAGCTTTGTGTTGGAAAATTCGTTTTATGTGTGTTGACATAAAATGGATGTTTGACTCTGGAAAATGGGCTTGGTGGAAAAACATGGGCTTTGGCGTCAGAAATTGCAATACTGATTTTGGTGCCTTGTAGCTTCACAAAGTGACTTGAATCTGTACAGCATGGCTCTAAATTTCATACAATTTGGGGCTTTGAGAATTAGAACAGGTTATGTAGTTGCCTTGTTGCCCTAAAAGTAAAGGATGCCTCATCCCTGAAAGAGAGGTTTGACTTTCATGGGTTAGGTGAAACATTGTCTCCCGGGCGGTTTTTTAAGGTTAAGAAGTGTTCATAACTTAACAGACTGCGACTGTTCAGAACAACTGTCAACAAGTTAAGGCTGACTAGAACGTTTTTGCCTAATGATAGAGAGTAAACGCCGGGAATAGCACTTAGGCCCTTGTAATAACCATTTACCAAAACCGTTGTTTCAGTCTCTCGGGAAACAAAAGGTTAAATTCTAAATGTCTATAGGTGAAACTGTGGGACGCATACTGTGTTTTTAAGACTAGGTATGTTAATGTATGAGGGTTTTTTTTTCTTTTTTCTAAACTAAAACTTCAGTATCCTGGTTTAATTGCAGCATTGGCTCTTTGCAGTGTATAAGTAGGTTTTGGGTTGCAGTTGGGCACTCAAGGTTTCTAAGGTTCATCACTGCTGTAGATTAGGTGAATTGTTTGATAATTACAGTAGATAACCATTTATCCTTGGGAGGCAAGAGGCAGGAGTTGGAGGCCAGACTGAACTATATCATGAAACCTTGTATCAAGAAAAGAAAGAAAATGATACCAGTTAGAACTGGAGCCAAAAATTGCTGAGTGCTATCTGTAGATATTACTTTTATTAAAAAAAAAAAGTGCTAACCCCTTTTTACAGAGATGTGAACTTAAATGTAGATCTCCCAGAAAGTAAGTGGCAACTTGTGCTAAGTTTACTAGTAGGTGTTAATCCCTTTCTACCCTCTATTTCCTGGTAAACAAGTAATGCAGCGTGAAGCAAATTGAGACATTGTCAGTTAAGGAGATGGTATGTGAAATACAAGGTGCAGAAAATTAGGTTGATTAAAAAAGGGGCCTGCCTCATCTACTCCATGAAAATCTAAGGCTGTAATTATGTTCTCCCCCAGCAGTAAGTTATCTATCTAGTTACCTAATTTCAAAGTCTTTGGCATTCTTGACTGGCTTTTACAGACATGTGATGCAAGTCCTGGTATGTTTTTACATTCTGATAAAGTATATTGGTTTGAACTCTAATATCCAGTTGTGCTTAGGCATTTTAATATTACATAACTTGGGGTGTTTCAGCAAAGACCTTAATTGCTAAAATGACTGTATCTTCAAATTATCACTGAAATAGCAACATTGAAACTATTAAGTGTTTTTTGGGAAGGGTTAAGGGGCAACTGCCTGTTATTTGACTGTTTTTATACTTTGTGTTTTCAGTAATTTGCCAAAATGACGAACACAAAGGGAAAGAGGAGGGGAACCCGGTATATGTTCTCTAGGCCTTTTAGAAAACATGGTAAGTAAATTGACCCTCCTTGAGGGAAAGTATAGCATACATATTTGGTTTTTCCATTATTTAATGTGTATGGCTCATATAACCAGAACATACCTAAATTACTTTGTAATAAGTAAAGGATTAAAACTTTGAAGACAAGCTGTCTGTTGATAAGATTTTAAAATTTCTAAAACTGACAAGTTGTGTGCACCTGGCTTGGTACATGCCTGAAACCCTAATAACTCAAGAGCTTGAGGGAAGAGGATCTCAAATTGAAGCCAGCTTGGGCAACAGTGACACTGTCCTCAAAAATGATGGAAGGGGTTGGGAATGTAGCTCAGTGTTTCCCGGGTTTAATTTCTAGTGCTGCAGTAAAGAAAAAGTGTGCTGAGGTCTAGTATATTTTTTAAAAGGTCTTCGTGGATTTTTTTTTTAATTGACTTTTTTTTCCAGGGGTTGTTCCTTTGGCCACATACATGCGAATCTACAAAAAGGGTGATATTGTAGACATCAAGGTAAATTACGAAATTGGAGAACTATTGAAGTTAGAAAATTTGGATTTAATCTAGTAGGAATTCAGATTCCTGTAATTGTAGCACTCTGGGAGGCCAAGGGAGGAAAATTGAAAGTTTGAGCAAATTAGGCTGAGTTCAAGATAAAATGGGCTGGGACTATATAATGTAGCTCAATGTAAAGGCTCTGGGTTCAATCTGCAGTGCTGCAAAAAGAAGTTCATAAGACTGAAAAATTGCTGTTTTAAAGTTCTGTTTTGTTTTTGTTTTCTGAGACAGTTTTGCTGTGTAGTTCAGGGTCTTGCTGGCCTCAACTCATGACAGTCCTGCCTCAGCCTCCCTAGTGCTGGGATTACAGGTGTCCAAAAATTCTATTCTTAACAGGTCTGTTTTTCATTACCTGCTTAAAAAAAAATTTACTTAGTGGAAAATGGGGTGGGGTGGGGGTCAACAGTTGAGTATTGTGAAAAGGAATACCTTAGTGTAAAATTTAATTCTTGATGGAGGTGGAGAGTGTTGGCTTCATGAATGCCCCAGTGAAAGCATTTAATTGTGTCCTAATACTCCAGAGCTTAATGATGATTGTCTGTGATTGCTTGAAGCAATATGAAAAACACATTTCACCGGCTCTGAAAAGCTCTTGAGTTACAATTAAAGGAAATCTTAAAAGTACCTTAGTCATGTCAGTAAAAGGAAGGGGGAATTACTTAAATAACATTGTCTCTGTTCTTAACCAGGGAATGGGTACTGTGCAAAAAGGAATGCCACACAAATGTTACCATGGCAAAACAGGAAGAGTCTACAATGTTACCCAGCATGCTGTTGGCATCGTTGTAAACAAGCAAGTTAAGTAAGTAACGTATCAGTTCTTTGTGGCTAGTTGGTATTCTCTCAGAAAGCCCCTTTCACTTTGCCAATTGGACTTAATGTCTTTATTGGTCATTCAAGTGGGGCAAAGAAAATATCCTTTTAAAACTCGAGCAAACTAGTGGTTGTCTTGTAACCTGTCAGAGGAAACAGTCTGAAGTAGATGTGCTGCAAAGTCTGCACAATTTGGTATTAAGCAGTTCAGGTTTTCTTGGCACAGAAATTATTTTAGTGGTAATCTGTCTGGTTTTGGTTATATTACTAGTGTGCAGAGGCCCCAGCACTCTTAACTCATCAGAAGACTGCCTTTAAGGTGGGGATGTTAAGCCCTCTTGCAGTAGAGTTAATGATTGCATAGCCAGGCCATCATCTTCTTGGTTTATGCTGAGTAAAAGATTGATGATTTACTACATGGAACTATTGAAACAGTTTTCTGTATTTCCATTTTATTTTTCTTAAAGCATTTGTTAAAAATTTCTACTTTCTCCAGGGGCAAGATCCTTGCCAAGAGGATTAATGTGCGTATTGAGCATATTAAACACTCAAAGAGCCGTGATAGCTTCCTGAAACGTGTCAAGGAAAATGATCAGAAAAAAAAGGAAGCCAAAGAGAAAGGTACCTGGGTTCAACTAAAGCGCCAGGTGAGTCTTTGACTTGGCAGGGTTTATTGGGATTAATCTTCAGTAACTTTTAAGAACTTGTTCACTGATTTTTGTATGGAGTTTAAGAGTATAATTTCAATTGTTTTGAAGAATTCTTTAAAATGCTGATCTTTAGTACTTTACCTAATGGCTTTTTTTTCCCCTGAACAGCCTGCCCCGCCCAGAGAAGCACACTTTGTGAGAACCAATGGGAAGGAGCCTGAGTTGTTGGAACCTATTCCCTATGAATTCATGGCTTAAGCTGGGGATGGAGCTCTCCATTTAGTACCAGATTGGTGGCTAACTACTAAAAATAAAAACTCATCCTGTGTTTTAAGAATGGCATTCTTGAACAGATGTGGTGCATTTACCTCACAAACAAATGTTTGGAGCAGATTTTCATTCTACCTAGTTAGTTGTGTTGGAGTCCTTACTCTTCAATGTTTTTCTTGCTGAAAGATACTGCTGAGGTATTGTGTAGGTGTATACCCAAATGGCCGAGTATTTATGAAATATTTATATTGGCTTGAAGATCCTG
>RJWT010044445.1:0-11785 GCA_004365215.1 Cuniculus paca
TTAATTTGCCACCTTTAACCATATGAACTATATTTGTGGTTATATAGTAAAATTTAAAACAAACCAAAAAATTGTATATAGTAAATGATCCCTCAATATTGTGATTTTAGCCTCAGAGGATGAGGTTTTAAAAGAGGGGAAAATATAGAGAAATAGAGGTAGAAAAAGAGATTAGAAGTAAGCCTGGAGGACAAAGGAATATTATGCAATCTTTAGGAAACTGATGAAGAAGATTGGAGTGAAAGAGAGAAGAAATAAGAACAAGTATAGAAGAGAACATCAACAAAATAATTAGAAACAATGTTTACATTTGTATAAAAACAAGAACAAAAAAATAGAAACAAGAACAATAAATCAAAACAACAAAAAGAAGAAAAAAATGAAGAAAATAAGATTAAAAAGGTCCACTTCAAGGCGTTTCTCTGCTGTCAGTGGTAGACAATCTGGGCAGACAGAGTCCAGGTCGGAGTTTATTAATTCCAGCAAGCCAGCTGTAGCTTTACAGTGGGGTCCTGGGTAATCCCAGAAAGCCTGCAGTTTCAGTTCCACTGAAGTTCAGGCTTGTTTCTGGTTGTGAAGCTGGAATGTGATCATTTAGCCAGCAACACTTTGGGCACCTCTTGCCATCTTGAACTTGGCTCCTTGCTGGCCTGAATATGGCTCCCTGACCTCCTGCCTATTTGAACTCAGCAGCCTCTCCCTGATACTGGGAACTGCTAGATGCAACTGGTCTGCAGCTGTTCTGAGTTCTGAGCACTGTTGGCTCCTCTCCAAGATAGCTACCAGCCAATTGCCCTCTTCTGGGTGATATCTGAATCCGAATAACTCACCAGCCACTGCAGTGTGCTATGGCTACTGCTCTGCTCCAGTAGTGCCCTTCTCTGTGGAAGCCTCTGAGTTTGACAGTAGTTACCATGTGTCTCATATGTTCCTGCTGTCCCTCCCATGCAGGAGGTCTGGGCTCGGGCAGAAGGTGCCACTTGCCACTGCCACCTTCATTGTTCAGATCTCTCTCTTCACTCTCCCTGTGGGCCTCAGTTCTCACCCCAGATCCTTCCTGGGTCCAGGGCACTCGCTTCCTTCCTTCTTTTCTTCCTCATGTTACTATATTCCAGAGTCTGGACACCAAATCTCAGAGAGGCCCTTTCTCTGCTGCTCACCACTCTGCCCTCTTCCTGGAAGTCCTCTGTACCCCTCTTCAACCTACTCATCATAATATTTGAGGATCTTCTGTATTAGTGTCCAACCTTCTTCTGGAGGCTTGATTGCCAACAGCACTCAGAGAGGGGAAAATGAACTGCAGACCAGATATTAGCAAACCCTAAAACTCAGTTAACAGCAACAACTATTTCACCATTGGCAATGGCAGAGAAATCAGTAAGAATAATAGGAACAAACCAGATATTGGCATACCATAAGAACCGATACGAGCTATGACTGTAGGATTCCTACCAGGAGAAAAGCAGTGTACAATGAAATATAGACATAGTGAGCCCTTTCCTGTCCTCATTGTGGTCCAGGAAGTTTATATTTGTAATTCCATGGAAAAGTTATTGGAATTCTAGCGAGGTAATTCCAGTCTACCATTTCCAGTGTAACCCATGGCAAGAATAAAGACACTAAGGCATATTTATAATTATGGGGAGCCAAGGGGACCTAAGTCCAGCCAGGATGAAGGTTCATCAGAACAAAGACCTTGACCCAGGGCCTAATCCGGATTTTATTAATTTGTGAAGAAGGGAGTGGCTTGAGGATGAGTGACTGTGAGAATGGCAGGAAATACCTGAGTACTGTGAGCAGGGCTATGTAGGAGGCCTGAAGGCATCTCTGCAATATGCAGAGAGAAGGACATGCAGAAAGACCAATCTGCATAACATAATTGAGGTAGCATTTAATGTTTAGGAGGTGGTGCTTCAGCTCTAATGTACAAACCTTTTTTGCCCTGGGAAGTCATAGCCCCTCATTCCGAGGCTCGAACCCGGTTGACAGCCTTGGAGTGGTTGTTCTACATCCCACCCAGCTCAACCATGTTTTGGGAGTCATGGGGTGGGGAAACAGTGACTGTGGCCTAGCTTCAAAAATTATGCATCAGCACCTCAGCTAGTCCTATTTATACTGCTTAGAGCCCATTGAAGGGAAAAGAAAATGGCTTAGCCAGCTCTGTACATATCAGTATATGGAGATAGGGCCAGGTTTAACCAAAGTGAAGGTAACTGCTCTTTGCTCACAGGGAGTCATCTAGGTGGTCCTCCACAATAGGCACAAAGATAAACCAAATATTGGCATACAGTAAATAGCTACTAAATGGAGAAACTTGTATCCTATTAACAATAGAAAAGAGTTCAGCAATAGCATCATTTAGTCAACTAAATATCTAAAAAATTAAAGCTTACTAATAATAAACATAGGAGGGGTGGAAAAGGAAAAACTGGAGTGAAATTTGAAAAACAAATAGAAGAGGAGGAAAGAAAAGTGAAGCGAATCCAACTGAAGAATAATAGTTAATAGAGTTAGGTAAATGTAAAGGAAAAAAGAACAAATAAAAAAAAGAAAAAATAGGGGAAAGAATAAAACAAAGAACAAAATAAAGGGAAAAAAGTAAAAAGAGAAGAAGAAAAAAAGAAAAAACATCTAAAAAACAGCATATACTTGAGTCCAACAAATTTCTGTGTTTGAGTGAGTGGTTTCTTTCCAGGGCCTGTAATACTGGAATCCACCAGCTGTGGGGAAAGGATAGTGAGTCAGAACTAGGGCCTATTTTGTTTACACACTCACTTTTGTGTGTGTGTGTGTGTGTGTGTGTGTATGCTAAGTCCTGCACTGCCTATACTGTGGGGCAGACTCTGTGGTGCTGTTTCTGCCCTAGGGCTGTATGCACTCCCCAGTGGCTCCCAGTGTTGTGCACCTCTGTATACTTTGTTTGCTCTTGCCACCTAGCTCCATGATCTATGGGCTTGTGAGAGGCCCCCTTGCTCTGGAGGCCCATCTGTCTAATACTTCTGAGTTGTGGCAACTGTCTGGTCTGGAGTGTATTCCTGTTCACATTGACCAATGTGGAAAGCAAACAGACCATTGATCTCTGTATTGGATGGGAAGGTAGTGGTCAGTTTGCTAGACTTAATGTCAACACTTTTTTAGACCCAGTCCCCTCAGAAAACCACATATGGCCAACCCAGCTTCTCACCACAAAGGGTGGACCACCATGTCCTTCCTGTTCTGAGCTCATCACTGCTTACGCTTCTTAAGAGGTCTATGACCAGCTGACTCCCTCTCTTGACTGCCTCCTGTGGCCATCTCCTGTGATAGGGTGGACCCAGAAATCTTGAAATGTAATTGTTTTGTGATTTCTGATTCCCATAGTAGTTCAGTTTTAAAGAAGTAACCCCTTCCTGAAATAGCTCCTGATTATTCACTCTCAAATATACCAGGTGTTGCTGTGAATTTTTTGTTTGTTTGTTTGTTTTATCAAATTCTAGCTTGCCATATGGAAGGAGTCAGTTTCAGAGTAAAACCCTCCACTCACTGTATTTACAGTTTACAAAAGCATGTGCTTTTCTTTGGGCTAGAGCTGCCAGTCCTTCATTTCTCCCTGGGACTGTCAACTCTCTGGGCTTACCTTGTGTTTTTGTCAGGGTTAGTGTTCCACATTACTTCATTCTTTATTCTGTAATGTCTTTGGTTTCTCCATTTTATATAATGATTTCTAGTTTTCCTGTTGGCTCTTTCCTACTTCTCTGAGTTGTTCTTCCTTTTCTCTTCCCTAAGTTGTTTTCCAGGTGTCTGGATTCTAAGTTCTGGAGAGACTATGATATGTCGCTGGTCTTCACTCAGCCATTTTATCCTCCTCCTTTTCTTAATAATATATTTGAACTGCCAAAGTTTTTATCTTTGAAGATCAGTTTATCAGTTCTTTCCTTGTATGGATTGTGCTTTTAGTTTTATATCCAAGAAATCTCTAAGTTCGGGCTATGAAAATTTTTCTTCTAGACATTTTATAATTTTAGCTTTTATCTATGTTCCATTTTGAGTTTTGTGTTGTGGTGTGAGGTTAGGGCCCAAATTCATTTTTTCCCTCCTCTAGTTGTTCCATTTCATTGCCTTGGCACCTGTAATAAAAATTACTCAATACTGTAAGTGTGGGTGTTTTTCTACAGCCTTAACTACTTCTGGCATATATTTATGTGTCTGTTTTTTTCCTGATGCTGCTAGGGATCAAATTCATTGCCTCATGCATACTAGTCAAGTGCTTTAACCACTGAGCCACTTTAACCTTGGTATTATTTCTTCATTATATGTTTGATACAGTTTACTAGGGAAGCCATCTGGGCTTGGACTCTTTGTGGCTCAATATTTAAATTAATTCAGTATCTTCTTACGAATTGATCTAGATTTAATGTTTCCCTTTTAGTTTCAGTAATTTCTGTCTTTTCATGCATTTGTCCTTTCGATCTAATTTCTGTCTTAATTTCTTAGCATAAACTATTAATAAAATATTCATATCCTTCTAGATTGATATTGGGTTTTTTGTTTTTTTTTGCGCCACCAGGGATCAAACTCACCATCTTGCACTTGCTAGGCAGGCGCTTAGGCCGCTGAGCTAAATCCCCAGCCCTTGTCTTTTTGAGACAGGGTCTCACTATGCCATTCAGGCTGGTGTTGAGCTCACTTTGTAGCCCAGGCTGGTCTCGAACTCACAGCTATCCTCCTGTCTTAGCCTCCGGAGTGCTGGGATTACAGGCGTGAGCCACCGTGCCTAGCAGTGGTTCTTTATTTTTACAATTTGAGTCTTTTCTCTTTTTCAGTATAGGCAAAGGCTTGTTTATATTTTCAAAGAACTAAATTTTGATTTTGGCGATTTCTCTCTACTTTAGTCTTATTTTGAAAAATTAAAGTTGCATGTATACATCGATTAATCTGTTTTTTCTACAAGGCCGTTATAACAATATTAGCTTTTTTTGAGGCAAATCACTTTCTTGATGCCTAGAAATGATCATGTTCAACTCTCTGTATCTCTTGACAGATTTTTTTCATGTTATTATTTGACTTTTCAGGTTGAATGTAGTCACTGACTTCCACTACAGATCATAGTTTAGTTCTCATTTATACTTGGCTCCTTTCCTATTTTTTTTGCTTTTAGTGATATTGTAACCTTGATTTTTTGGTGTTCATATTACAGTAAGTTCCCAACTTACAAACATTCGAGTTGTGAACTTCTGCAGATGAACAGATCTCACCTTATAGACATGAGTCGATGTTCTTGGCAGTGGCTCACATGTCTGCTGGACTCTGTCACCGTTGTGCTGCAGTGTGCTTACTCTTTACTGCAGTAGTGCACAGTAGTATCGTAGTCAGAGACTTACTGTGTTTTCATGTGTTTGGTTTTTTTATTCTTTACATTGAATATTTGTATCAAAGGTGTGTAAGACTCACTTTATTGAACTTACGATGAATCTAATTTATGGACGTCCTCCCTGAGCTTAACTCATTCACAAGTCAGGGACTTACTGAATTATAATTATAAAAACTTTCCTCCAAGCCATGGAGTACTATTTAATTTAATAACAGATTTTTCTTTCTTGTCCATTTTATTTTCCTTGGATTTAATAGTTTATTTTATTTATTTATTTACTTTTTGGTTTGCTTAGTTTCTATGAACTTATCATGAATTCAATTTCATGCTCCAATCAGGTTGTACAAATCTCCTTTCATTATGCTCAGATGCTTGAAGTATCCAATTGTTTTCTGTCATCATCTCTTAAAAAAGACATTTCTACAGACTTTGCTTGTCCATTAGGAACAAATTTCCTTTTATGTAATGTACTTTCCTACACAAGTGTCATTTTAGTGTTTCCTTTCACCCTTCCTTAGAGATTCTTTGCTGTTTTCTTGTGTGGTATCCTCTAATTTGTTTGGTCTCTTCTCTTGTCTTTCTCAGTTTAGGTCCTTATTTTGATGGAGCAAATCCTCTGTTAGCCTCCTGAGAAAGTTCCTGAGAGGTAAATATTTTGAAGCCCTGCAGATCTGAAATAGTTTTTAAAAACTGGAAATTTTTGGAATTTTTATAGGCTTTGCAGCATTGTTTTCTGATTTCCAGTATTTCTGCTGAGAAATGATGCCAAACAGATTTCTCCCTCCCACTCTCTCCTTTTCTTCTTTCTTTTCCTTTTGTACTAGGGATTTAATCAGAAGTGTTGTAGCATTGAGCTACATGCCAGCCCCCTCCCCACAGGGTTTTGCTAAATTGCCTAGGCCGACCTTAGACTTGAGATCCTCATATTTCAGTCTTTTTGCTAGCTGGGATTACTACCAGCTGGGATTTCTACTAACAAGGTGTGTTCCACTAGGTCAGGCTCCAGATATTTTAATCCATTATGCACAACTAATTTGTTTCCGTCTGAATTTAAATGAACTCTTTTGTCCTCTGTTTTCTAAAATTTGCGGGTACTCTGCTTATATCCTTTAGAATATGGAATTATAAAAAAGTTTCCATTTTGTAATTTCCTTCTTCCAGAGAGGTAATATGATGTAGAAGTTGAGGACACACCATGGGAGCAGGTTGTGAGGGTATGAATTCTCTCTCATAGAGTCCTGTGAACGTGGGCAAATCACTTAGTTTCTTTTTGACAGTTTCCTCATTTGGGAGAGAGATGAGGTAGAGGATCTGAGGATCTTTCAGTTTTTTGCTCCACATTCTCACGCATTTTCCAAAGTGTTACGAATTACTTTTTGGGGCTCTGATGTAAATCACGTTGTTTTCCCCACTGTTTGCTTTCAGTTTGACTTTATTCATTAAGTCAGGTAACTTACCTACCTGTTCTCCAGCTTCTGGTGAAGTATTTCATTGGAATTGTCTCATCTTCTGTGCTCTTTCTTCCTACGTGTTTCTATTTGTGAATTCTATTTGCTGTTGTTTTAATTTTTGAGCCAGGGGCAGGAGAATGTTAGTCTGCTATTATAAAGCAGAAATCTGCATTTTTCAGTGTATACATTTCTTTTGTATTATGTATTACATTTATAGTAAGTAAACTATTAATTTTATTTTCAAATCTATTTTATTTTAAAGAGAAAAATAAAATTTTGAAACAATAATTAGGGAGTAACAATGGTATATACATTGCATATTATGTATATTGTTTCTTTCATCTTCTTGCACTAATGAGACAATATGATATTTACATGTGTCTGAAAATTTATTAATTAAAAAGAAATAACTCAGTTTCATCTTTTCCAAAACTACTGTGCTTGTGAAATTAGACAGTTTAAATTCTGACTGACTTACTTTCTATTTGACAAAATACCCAATACCCAAAAGTTAAAGAAGGAAAGGTTTATTTAGCTCACAGTTTGTAGTGATTTCAGTTCATCATTTGCTGGTTACAAGGCAGGATGGCATGGCAGAGGAGCATCACAGAGGAGAAACAGCTCATGGTGGGCAGAAGGTGGCAAAAGCAACAAAGGATGACTGTAGCTCTTTCTATCCCTTATATCTTATCCAGGCTACTCAGAGCGGGTAGCACTCACAGTCTTAATCCTAGTGCCCTTGATTCTAGCACTGAACCATGAATCAGTCCCAGGGTCCCACACTCGAGATCCAGGAATCTCTGGAAAAGGCTCACCTATGACTGCATGAGGCTTTGGGGGACATTGAGACACAGCCATAAAAAATACCTATTTTGAATTATGTTGTGGATTCCCAGTAGACAGTGATTTATTACTGATACACTATTTTGAGTTCCTATCTAACTTTTGCAATGAATATCTCTTACTAGATTATAATTTTAAGTCAAGGACCTTATTATTTTCTTTATTTTTAAAAAATAAACTATCAGAAATATCAGAAATGCTATGAATTATATTTTATGAGAATTATTTATTTCTAGGTTTATGAGAATGCTTGTTTCTAGGTTGAAGAATGCCTCCTCAGATGTAAAACAAATGATTAAAAGTGAAACAGACTTGGATATTACTGCTGATCTTAGAAAGAAACTCCATCGGGCTAAAAAAGAAAAATTAGAAATGACAACTAAGCACAATGCAGAGGTACAATTTATCTTCCTCTCAGTGTTAAAAGTTGAGTTTGAATTTTTATATTTCATATTACAAACTCCATGTTTAACCTTTATCAGTTTACTATTCATGTGTTTGAAATTTTAAGAACAAAACATTTAAAATATAGTGAAATTTTATAGTACTGTTAAAGTAGAATGAATGAATTGTATTTATTTGTAGGTTTCTTAGATTTATTTTAATTACTGAGTTTGACTTGACCAAAAAAACTAATTGATAAACATTTTTGATGACTAAAGGATTTTCAAGTGGGCACTTTTGAAATCATAATGTAGATTCTTTTATTGTCTCAATCATGGAATAATTTCTTAAATAAGTAAATTTGAGTGTAGAAAATGTGTGTGAGTGTGAGTGTGTGTTACTGGGAATTGAATGTAGGGAGTGCTGAGTTACATTTTAAGCCATTTTTAAATTTTATTTTTCCAAATCCATTTTATTTCAAGGATAAAAAGAAAAGAAGAACAAGAAAAAAAAAACTGTAACAAAATTTCAAAAAAAGTCAATCAGGGGGCAACAGTGGTACATATATTGCACATTGTCATCCCCAGATCATTTACTCAGAGCACCTGACATCTGCATTCAATTGTCCAATTAATACCAGCACAAATCTTTCTCTTCAGTGAACTCAGAGAAATCAGAAGTATAACTATCTTAACTATTTTTTATATACATATATGTTTTTTTCAGCTTCTCACACTAGTGAAACAATATAATGTTTACACATGTGAGTCTTATTTATTTTGCTAATGAGTATGTTCTCAAGGTGTATCCATTTACCTATGAAAGTGTCCAGTTTATCATTCTTTATGACTGAGTAGTACTCCATTGTATAAAAATACCATATCTTTTTAATCCATTCCTCAGTTGATGGGCATTTGGGTTGTTTCCAAGATCTGGATATTATAAATTGCACTGCTCCAAATATGGGTGCACATATATCACTGAAACTGTTAGGACTTTGACACCTCATGGAGATGGACTAAATGTCTTTTGTATAAGGGATGTGCATGAGACTTTAGGGGGCCAGGGGTGGAATGTTATGGTTTGTATATAAGTAACCCCCCAAGCCTCATGGAGTCATGGAAGTAGCTGACTCTAGTGCTTGTGATTAATTTGTTGTTTAGTGCTGGGATTGGTAGTGTGAGTTCTGTACCCGCCCAGGGGTGGAAGGAGGCAGGTTCTCCCTTTTTTGCAGTTTGCTCTTGCCGCTTACAGCCGCCATGAACGGCTGCCCCTCAGCCATGCCACCCTGTCTTGGAACCAGCTGAGTATGGACTAAAACCTCCGTAACTGTAAGAAATA
This sequence comes from Cuniculus paca, assembly GCA_004365215.1. Classification (NCBI taxonomy): domain Eukaryota; kingdom Metazoa; phylum Chordata; class Mammalia; order Rodentia; family Cuniculidae; genus Cuniculus; species Cuniculus paca. The sequence continues at coordinate 9,370 of RJWT010044445.1, forward strand.
AACCTCTCTTTCCTTCACTTTGGGTGTCAGGTATTTTGTCTCAGCAACGAGAAAAAAGTAACCAAGACAGTAGCCATTCTTTCTGGGGCAAAGTGGAATATCAGTGTTGTTTTAATTTGCATCTCTCATATGACCAGTGATGTTGAATATTTTTTCACATATTTCTTTGCTGTTTGTATTTCTTGATCTGAGAAGTGTGTATTCATCTCAGATGTCCATTTTGGATTGGGTCTTTAAATCTGGGAGGACTAACTTTTTTTTTTCTTTTTTAATTCTTTATATGTTCTCAGCAGTAATCCTTTGTCTGAGGAACAGCAGGCAAACATTTTCTCCCATGTTGTGGGTTGTCTCTTCACCCTGTTGGTGGTTTCTCTTGCTGTGCAAAAGCTTTTAAGAAGGAGAGATCCCAGTTGTTGATTCTTTATGATAGTTCCTATGCAATCTGGGTTTTGTTCATAAAAGTCTTTGCCTACACCAATGTCTTCAAGAGTTTTATCTACTCTATCTTCCAGCATATTTAATGTTTCTGTCTTAATATTAAGATCTTTGATCCAAAAAAATGTGATATTTTTATACAACGGAGTATTACTCAGTTGTAAAGAAAGATTGCATTGAAGCTTTTATATGTAAATAGATGTGACTTCAGATTAAACGTGTAAGTGAAAAAAAATCAAACTCACCTGTGTAAATACTGTATTGTCTCCCTAATGTAAGACACTCAAAGAGTAAATATGATCCAAAATCTACAATAAATATTGTGTAAGGGTAAGAAACTGCTCAAAGAGGAAAAGTAACTGGGATAGGGGAAAGGAGGAAAAAAGGAAGGGAAAAGAAAAAAGACATGAATTTGTATATATATGTACAAAAGATAGCTAAAATGACTATACTACTAATTGTGTTAGTTCTTGGAAAAGAACAGTTAATACTCATATGATTAGATCAATTTTACATGTCTATATTTGATAATCTAAGCAACCCTTTGAAGGTAAGAATATGCACTATTACAACCATTGTTAAATTTTTATCATCTTGTTTTGAAAACCTATACTGTTATTGTGTTGGGTTTGTTGTGGTTGTTTGTTTGTCTCTTTTGCTTTTTGTTTTTCTTTTCTGTGTCTTTTTTCCTCTTAAATAAATTTAAAAAATATCTTTGATCCATTCTGATTTTAGCTTAGTACATGGTGAAAGATATGGGAACAATTTTAATCTTTGGCATGTGTAGAGCCAGTTTTTCCAGCAGCATTTATTAAAGGGGCTATCTTTCTTCCAGTGAATGTGTTTGGCACTTTATCAAAGATAATGTAGCTTAGTGTGTCTGGAGTTTTTTCCACATCTTCTAATCTGTTCCACTGATCTTTGGGTCTGTTTTTTTGCCAGAACTACACTGTTTTTATCACAGTAACTTTATAGTATAGTTTCAAGTCAGCGATTGTGATGCTCCCTGTCTTGTCTTTGTTGCCCAGGATTGCCTTTGTTATTTTAGGTCTCTTCTAGTTCCAGATGAAATTAGTATTGTTTTCTCTAATTCTGTGAGATATGCTATTGGAATTTTTATTGAGATTCCATTGAATCTGTACAACAGTTTTGGAAGTATGGCCATTCACACTATTTTGGTTCTTCCTCCCCAAGAGCATGGGATATCTCTCCATTTTCTAATATCCTCTTCAATCTCATTTTTCAGAGTGCTTTAATTTTCAATATAGAGGTCTTTTACCTCCTTTGTTTGATTGATTCCTAGGTATTTCATTTTTTTGGATGCTATTGTGCAAGGTATTATTTCCCTGATTTCTCTCTCTCTGAGTTTTATTCGTGTACAGGAAGGCTGTTGATTTTTGAGTGTTGACTTTGTAACAAGCTATGTTACTGAATTTGCTTATTAAATCTAGAAGTCTTTTGGTGGAGTTTTTGGGTTTTTCTAAGTAGAGTATCATGTCATCTGCAAATAACGACTGTTTAACATCTTCCTTTCCTATCTTTATTCCTTTTATTTCTTTCTCTTGTCTAATTGCTCTGGCTAAAGTTTTCAGGAGTATGTTGAATAAGAGTGAAGACAGTGGACATCTTTGTCTTGTTCCTGATTTTAGAGTGAAAGCTTTCAGTTTTTGTCCATTTAGTATGATGTTGGCTGTTGGTTTGTCATAGATGGCTTTTATCAGATTGAGATAAAGACCATCTATTCCAATTTTTTGTAGGGTTATTATCATGAATGGGTGCTGGACTTTGTCAAAAGCTCTTTCTGCATTTATTGAGATGATCATATGATTTTTGTCCTTGGCTCTGTTAATATGGTGTATTACATATATGGATTTATGTGTGTCGAACCATCCCTGCATCCCTGGGATGAATCCCACTTGATAGGATCCTGCTAAGTTGTCCGGGTTGTCCTCAAACTCTCAACTCTCCTGCCTTAACCACC
>RJWT010044446.1:0-11791 GCA_004365215.1 Cuniculus paca
TTTTTTTTTTTTGAAATAGGGTTTCACTTTGTAGTGCAGGCTGGCCTTGAACTCGCTTTTGTAGCCCAGGTTGGCCTCAAACTCACGACAGTTTTCCTGCCTCAGCCTTCCAAGTGCTGGGAATACAGGGATGTGCCATCATACCTGGCGCACTGCTCAGGTAATATTTCTGGAATGAACAGACTTGAGCGGACCCTCTTCCCTGAGGCTCTTTGAATCCCTGTGTGCCTTTCTGTGGCTCAGGCTGCTGTTGGGTTCAAGTTAGAAGCATGGCGCGCCAGCGTTGCTCCATCAGCTGCTGGATTTTATTTCCTTCTGGCATTTTTCTGTCTTGAAGATACCAACTTCATTCCTACCTTGCAGTTTCTGCTTTTACTTTTTCTTCTGTGTAGAGCGGTCCCATGAAAGGCTCCTTTCAGTGCTGGGGCCCTGTGCAAATGTCCACATCCTAGAGAATTTTCCTATAACCCTGGAGAGCCGAAGAATTCCTCCCCTGCTTTTTTATTAGTCTCTCTAGCTGTTTCATGTCTTTTCGTCCTCTAAGCACTTATCATGGGCCTAAATTCATGTTTGTGTTAACTGAAACTGTTTCCCCTCATCTTTACAAGGGTGTGATTGTTGTTTCAGCCTTCTCTACCCGGAGGGCCCCAGTGTGATAATGATATTCTGCTTGTAGAATTGGGTGGGTAGGTAGTGCTGTCATTTACTGAGATGGAAAATGCTAGTTGGTAAAGAGTTAGAAGAGTTATGATTTACATATGTAGTTGGATTTTGTGTTTTGTTTTGTTTTGTTTTGTTTTGTTTTGTTTTTTGAGACAGGGTCCTTACTCAGTGCAGTCTGGCCTTGAACTCACTATATAACCCAGGCTGACTGTGAGCTTCTGACAGTCCTCCTGCCTCAGCCTCCCAAATGCTGGGATTATTGGCATGTACCACCACACCCAGCTGGATGTTGCTTTGATGATGTATGTATGGTTAGTTCCTTTCTTGAATTTTAATCCTTCTAGAAAAGAAATAAACCTTCGTTTTGTTTGTTTTTTCCTTGTGACAGGGTCTCTTTGTAGTTTAGTCTGGCCTTGAACTCACTATGTAGCTGAAGTTGGCCTCAAACTTGTGGCAACCTCCTGTGTCAGCCTCCTGAGTGCTGGTGTTACAGATGGGCACCACCATACCCAGCTACTCTTAAATTCTAAAGTAAAATAAATATGTCAAATCAACCTTTATAACTTCAATTTTGAGCTTGTTGATTTTAAGTTGCCTGTGCACATACGAAGGGGAAGAGTCCAAGCTGGAAATTGGTTATTTGCATTCGGAGCACAGAAGGTAGTTTGAGTCCTAGGACTGCCAGTTCTCTTGCACTGGGCAAGACACTTAATAGATCAGAGGCTGTTTTTTCTGCCAGCGGGAACAATATCACTGACTTCCAAGGTTAGGATTAAATGTGAATGTACATGTGCCCGGTAAGTAGAAGAATTATTTTAACACAATTGGGTTGGGCTAGTTAGTAATGTTTGACAGCCTGTTGTATCAGGTAATATGCAGAATGCTTTTACATGGGATTACTTATTTCTTACTATTTACAAAACTTTTAGCTACTGTTGTTCACACCACTTTCTCCTGATAAAAACGTCCCTGAGCATTCCCAGTAGTCCCCCCCACCTTTTCATTCTTTATATTTTTGACCCATATTACTTCACTGGTTTTAGGTATTATAAACAGCCCAGTGCATTAAAAACTTGGATCTTTAACATTCAGAAAGTTGTCTTAAAATTTCTATTCGATTTGTTGATTTTCTAGAAACGACTATGATTTTAAGCTTTCTAGAGTAAAACTCTTGCAAGAAACACGGTTTTTAGGTCCTGTCAACGACAAATGGAGAGAGAGAAACTCAAAACTCGGCCTGTTTGTCCCTTCCCCCTGACAGCCTAGTGGTGCCGTAGGCGTGCTCCACTGTGGTGGCTCGGAGTGCAGGGCAGGCTGTCCCACCCTGACTGGGAATGACACCACCGTCTGCGGCTTCCTCGGTTGCAGTAAACTTCCTGTTTGTTTTTTTGTTTATTTTTGAGCTGATGTCTCACCGTACTGTCCAGCCAGTCTTGAGCTCCTGGGTGCGGGTGGTTTTCTTGCCTCAGCACCCTGAGGAGCTGGGACTGGAGGAGCATACCGTAACAGCTGGTGCAGCTGGTGAGCTTTTTGATGGGGATTCTGGAAAAAGTATCTTGTCTGAGTGTGGAGCATTGCCCTGCCCAGGAAGTGCTGACCAAGGTGTGGAGGGTCGTTGCGGTGCTGTGGGCCCCTTTGGGGCCCCTCGTTCCCGACGGAGTGAGGGACTGCCAGCTCTAGCACTGAATTTCGGAGACAGACTCAAAGGGGCTTTTTAAACAAAATTTTGTTGCTGCCATGAAGGCATGGTATTTTCTTAAAACTCGCATTTGCTACTTTTTGCATTCTCTGCACAGAAGCAATTGTGTTCTTTTGGGACATTTTCCTCCCACAAATAGTTTCCACCCTAAATAATCTCACTGTGATTGAAGAAGCGCAAGGTAGTCATGTCATGAAAACAGAACAGAGAGGGAGTAGCAGTGAGAGGTGTCTTTATTTTAGATGCACTTAGGATCATGCTTCTGTTTTCCTTGCCTTTGAAACCTGGCCAGATGGACACTATTTATTACATGGTTGGCATTTAAGAACAAATTGAGACCTGTTGGAAATGGTGTAGAGCAGTGGTGGCGAACCTGTGACATGCCTGCCGCAGTGGGCATTTGTATCATTGAAAGCTCTGAGAGGTTTGCCATCACTGGTACACAGTAGGTGGCCAGGAGTACAGGGAGAAAAGAGTTAGAAGTGGGGTTTTAAAAGTTCAGTTTTAGTTCTGATTTTGCATTTTTTTCTTTTTAGATGAAGGAAAACCAAAATCTAAACATACAAAGTTACAGATGTCCTGAAGGTGCCCAGAGTCTTTGGTCTTACCTGCATTAAGAATGATAAAGATTCTTAGCCAGGCGTGGTGCTACACACCTGTAATCCTAGCACTCAAGAGGCTGAGGCAGGAGGAGCCCCACAAGTTTGAGGCCAGCCTGGGCTACAAAGTGAGTTCAAGGCCAGCCTGAGCTCTTCGTAGCAAACCCCTGTCCAAACATACAAACAAACAAACAACAGATTCTAGTCCTTTATCAGTTTAATGAAGTTATGAAATGACGAATTTTTATATATATTTAAAAAAATTTTAATGAATTTGTATAAAGCATTGTATGTGAGCAAAGTGTAGATTCAAATTGTATGTCAACATTGAATGTTTTTCCTTTTTAGACAGTTTATTTCTCCCTTCCTTTCTTTCTCTCTCTTTGTATTTTGAGATAGGATTTTGCTGTGTAGCCCAGCTGGTTTCAAACTCAGTGGTCCTACTGCCTCAATCTCCCGAGTACTAGAATTGTAGGCATGTACCACAGTGCTTAGCAGGTATTTTTCTTTGATAGTAGCAACTACTACTGTTTAATTAGACCCTTTTTAAAAAACTGAAATAGATAGAGCTGTGCTTTTTTAGTATTTTCCTTTAATGTTGAGATAAAAATTATTGTGATTAAAAATTAATCTGGGTGTCCAGATAAAGCACTGCTTTGTTTAAATTGCATGCTGTTTCCTCCTCACTGTCCCCTTCTCTATCCCTGCTGAGAGTGACATGTGACAATGTTGACCTCTTCATTTCAGTGGTGGAAAGATCAAATTTACATCAAGCATTTATTCTGTACATAGTTTTTTAGAATCAAAGTCAAGATTAGCTAAGTTTCACACAGAATATGTCAAATTTCATACTAAATTGCCTTAGTGAGATGTGTTTGAGGCATAACAAAATACTTCAAACATTTTTTCAAAATATTTAGGAAACATTTTATTTAAAAGTGCACCATTAAATGGAACATTGCATATTTAGAATGGTTAAGACAAAACTATTATTTAAAACAGGGTACATCCCTAGGAATTTTAACTTCTGACCTTGAAATAAACTCAAAGTTACATTTTCTGTATTCGTAATAAGAGCTGTGATTCTAAGGTGGTTGTAAAAGTTGTTGGTTATCGGTGCCTTTCTAACTTGATGGATAATAATACGGTAGGTTCCATATTCTGTGTGAGCATGGTGGGAACCTGTTCTTTGTGTTTCTGTCTACATAACTAGAAATAGTGGGTATTTCGTCTTTGTCTGCACTCTGGGCATGGTCACCTGGGAGTGCAGAGGGAGAAGGACAGCCTGTCTCCCTGAACTCCTGCCGACACTCTCCAGGACCACCTCTGTCCAGGCTGCTGAGGAAGTCTTTCAGAACTTGCTTGAAGATGTAGACTATTTCCCACGGCAGTACGTCATTTTCTGCCAAAACTTCCCGAAATCTAGGGGGAATGAATGTGGGCATGAATATTCACTTCAGAAAAGTTTTTTGGCATGTCCCTTCATCTCCAGATACAGCTTATATAACATAATTGTGTGCTAGTTACCCACCTTTTGAGACCTTAATACATGGCTTAATGTTTGTCTCTAATTAAGTTTTGATTGTAATTTTAAAAATCTCTTATCAGTGAGAGACACATAGATGTTTTGGTCCAGTTTATCTCTAGTGATTTTGGTCACTTGGTACTCAGGATTAAAGAATTTACATAATACATTACAGTTTTCAGTCTACATAGCTGAAGCATGTAGACTTGGTAGTAGCTCATAGCATAAGAAAAAGACAGTATTTTTACCTGCTGAGAATAGTTCCAGTTTGGCAAGGTTGAACTTGTGAGCAAAGAACTTCAAGTTGTCTTTGTTCAGCAGCTGGGATAGTTGTGTGAGGATTCTGGTAGTTTCTCAGCCAGTTGTAATCCACACCTGTTTTTCTTACTTTTTGTTCATTTTCGATTTCTTGTATTAATCTCTCTCGCTCCTTTAGATGCCATTTTAATTCCCGAAGCAGAGTCTTTGTCACAACATCTGAGCTGGCATAGTGTGTGGGTTTGTAGGAATCATTTTTTGGCCATTTCATCCAGCCAAAAAGTGGCATTTTTAGCCTGTAGAAATATTCTCACTTGTCTGTTTGCATATAACTTTATGGTTCTGATGAGCAAATACTTGTTGACTTACAGTAAAATTGCCAGAAAAGTACATGAATTTTTCATTGGTTAGATATGCAGGTCAGTATAAGATTAGAACATGGATTAAAGTCTTTTCATTTCTAACTAGGTCAGTGCCAAAAACCAAGCTTTGAAAATACTTTTGTATTGCTAAACAGAAATTAAATACATAAAGTCAGGGATAATCTACAGACCAAACCATTTCTGAAAATAACACTTGCTATTAAAATTCTTAGGAAGCTTTAAAATATTAATGCTTTGGGAAGTACCATTTCTTGCTGCTTTTGGTTTATGCTTTGGACAGAAAAGGCTTAGCACTTACCTGCCAAGCTGATGAATCTGAGGTGGGGCTGTTGCCAGAGTTGACTCGGACTGGTAATGAAGCTGTGTTTCACTCAGGCATCTCTCTTTCTCCTGGGTGTGTTCTCTCTTGAAGGAGCGAGCCTCCTGATTTACCCACTGAAACTGTATTTGAAATAAACAGCTTTCTATGTTAGGAATGAGGTTGTGATGTCTTCACTTGGAGAGAATGCTCATTAATTCACCTTGTAAGAAGAAATGACAAAAATAACTTACTACTGACTCTTCACAAATTATATAATGGTCTACCTTCTGAATGCACTCATTCTGTTTGAAAAAGATGCCGACAGCGATGGATGCTGGTCCCCAGCACGTTGGACGGTCTTCAGTTAAGAAATGAAGAACACCGTCAGAGGCACCACAAATGCGCTCCTAGCTGGAGCGGCGCTGTCGCATGATGTGATGCGTTGCTGTGCATAGCTGTAGGTCACAGTTTAGTGCTGTATTTTTATGCCTCTAGAGGTCTAAAAATAACCATGTTGCTTTTATTCTTCAGCTTAACTTCCAGGCCATTTAGAAGCCAGGTCACTGTCCCCTCTAATGAAAGCCGGAAAAATAGATCAGACTTGACTGTGTGCAAAATAGACTCCAAGGAAGCGTGTTGTAATCGAGCAAAATAGGTAAACCATGCTGACATCAGTCACGTGTAAATATTTTGCAAATACAACATCTTGTATTCATTTTTGTTGCACAATGGTAAATGTATATAAGAATGTTGAAATGCTAGAGGACATTATAAACACTTTAAAATGTACTTGGTAATCTATTCAGATACATGATATTAAGGCAGTAATGGGTTATCAGGAAAAAAGAGAGATGTAGAAGCGTGAAGTTCCAAGCTCAGTCTCACAGTTCATCGTAGACAACATGATAGTGTTTTGTTTTGGAGCTGCAGATGGAACTCTGACACTTGTGTTTAGGTGAGTGTTGGTGTGCAGTGGTCTTTATTGTGATAGTTTTCTGTTGAAGGATTTTTCTTGTTAGAGCGGAATGACCGTAACAGGTCAAGTCTGATCTGTTTTTTCTGGTTTCATTAGAGTATAAAGGGTCTTTTCCTTTCTGGCTCTCTGTTAAGTAACTAGACAGTGGTTTTTTCTTTTGTAATATTTGTTTTTTTTCTGTTGCTTTTCCTTCCAATGAGCCGTGAAGAATAGATATTGTTCACATCGACCTGTGTGCCATGTGTAATCAGGAGTGACATGTGTAGTCATTCTACAACTCCTGTTACTCATGTGCTAGAAAAAGACAGACATCAGGATTCATTATCCTCAACTACAGGGTGTTCACTTTACATTGCATATAGTACTAGAAGAAAGAAAGGCATTGATTTTATCATGACAGAAACATCCTATGAAGTTTTATACTAAAACTACAGAGAATATCACCACTTCTTCCTTTGAAGAATCTTCTTGTTACTGCTTGAAAAATTATTTTGCTCTGAACTATTAACAAAAAATACCAGAGTATATTGACTAAGGAACATAAACCAGCTTTACCTTCGAAGCCCTCTGCAGTTTGAATTATCATCCCTTCTTGCCTGGTTTTCCCTCTTGCACTACCCCAGTACCCCGCTTACCTCCCCACTTTGCTGTACTCACACTGGACACTTCAGCTGTGTTTACCCTGGCTCTTTTCAGAGGGTTAGTCCTTGTTTTCCATGTAGCCATATTGTAATTCTCCTTCTAGGGTTCCGTTCACTTACCAACTCCCATTTCAAGTCATCCACCTTCTTTCCTTGGCTCAGTTCTTCCTCTGAACTGTGCCATACTTCCCCTTTTTTTCTCACGCTTTCTGATTTGTTGCTGCTCTATGCTGTACTGTAACTGCTGCCATTCAGTTGATCAGCAGATGTTTATGGGCTGGATACCATGGGCTGCAGGGTTGGGGCTGTGGATGTGGCAGTGAACTTGAGAGCTGCCTTGAGGGACCTTCTAAGGACCTGAGTCTGTGATTGTGGATCACTGTGTGCTACTTACCACACTCGAAGGGGCTCCCCATTTGGCTCTGGAGGACGAGAAGGCCTAAGATAGGGGCTGTCGTTCAGGCAGAGATGGGAAGTCAGTGACTGGTCACCTAGACGGCTTCTTGGAGGCCATCTGCCTCTCCTTGACTTAGTGGACACCTGTCTGCCATCGAAGCCCTCGCCCACATCTGACCTTCACGAAACTTTTCTTTCTTCCTCATGCCTTCCTTTGAACTTGCCTGCATAGAACAGTTTTTCTGGTGCTCGGTGTATGCTGCTTGTATTGCTCCACATTTTACTTTTTCTCTTTATCCTGAAATACAGATTCTGAAACTGTTGGGTTGAAACAGAGACCCAGTATCATTCTCTGTAGTATTTCCATATAGAAAGAGAACCTAAGTGGTATTTGTAAATCAAGATAAGGAGATACATTTAATTTTTCCATTTTATTAGGATAAAACCAGATTAACATTGGAGTTTATTTAGCAAATATTTTAGTAAGTTCAGTAAATAAATTATTTCTAATGAATCACAACCTTATTAGAATATTTTGTGTGGGACACACAAAGCTTAAACATTAAACCATTAAGTCATTTTCGTTTGGAGGTTGTGGTATTCCAGGCTGTCTCTTAGCTAAGTAGTATGATTTTGTTTTGATTCTTCAAATGCCAAGTGACTGATGTGTATCCTGTTTAGAATGTTCTGTGATGGAACTCTGGTTCCTGTCTGAATCCTGCAGGACTGCAGCCTGCCCAGATGTGTTCAGGGCCACAGTTTCAGCCTCAGGCTGGTTCTTAGTCTGCCTGTGACCTGTACTTGTGCCCCTCGTAGCCATTCTGTCTGCACCTCAGGTCTGAGTCTGATGGTGCTTGAGGGTCAGGCCCTGCTGAGCAGCCAGGAGGTGAGCCCAGCACTTCGCAACAGCCTCAGAGCTGTTCCCTGAGCTCTTCCTGTCCTGCCGCTGACAGCACCCACTGCGTCTGTGTCCTGGCCAAGCAGTGAGAGGACTGGGAAAGGTGGGAAGGGCTTCCCCACCTGCAGACCGTAGCTCTTCCTTCCGGAGATGGGGCTTAGGCTCCTGTGGGCCGTGTGGCACTGCTGCTGTTTTTGCCACTGCTGCAACCCTACTTATGGGCTGGGGTGTAAGAGAATGGAGAAGAGAAACAGGAAGACTGGTGGTCATCTTGATTTCAGGCTCTCAGCAGCCCCCTTGCATCCCTTGAGGAACAGCCACAGAATTCTCCTGGCTCTGCCTGGCCAGCAACCTTGCTCAGTGGTGGGTGCAGGCCCGGAGACGCTAGAAGTAAGTGGCAGACTCCCCTGGCCTGGGGAGACGTGGCCGCCCAGGTGTCTTCCCGCGCGTGCCTGCTGCTGTTTCCTCTCCAGAGCCCTCGGAGCTGCCCGTGCGCTTTGTCGGGGCACAGCGTACTTGGGTCATCCTATCTAAAATGGGCGCCTTTGTTTTTCACTCCCTGCTCTAATATGTCAGTGTGTGCTGGGCTGCAGTGTCCCCGAGTGCTGTTCGTGTGGCTCCCTATGCTGCTTTGGCCCTCACTACAGCAGCTGTGGCCTTGGTGGTGGTCTGGGAGGTGGCCCCTGATTCCTGCTGGCCTTTCCCCCTATGCGCTGATCTCCTATGGTTTAGGGTTTACTTCATTCTTTTTCCCCCGCTGTACTGTAAGCTCTGTGAGGGAAGTTGGTACTGGTGAGTGCTCCGTCTCCAGTGCTAGGGGGAGTGTCAGACATAGAGTCAGACCACAGTTACTTGCTGAGTGAATTAGTGAGCAGTTACCAGTCAACAGAGTAACCAAACGAGTGTTGATGCCACTATTGTGTCAGGCAGAAATAGATTCTAATGCAATAGCCTTTTATTAAAGTTATTAGTCAGGGTCTTCAGGGAAACAGCCTTGAGATTATTATTATTAAAATTGGCTCCCAAGATTATGGAGACCAAGAAGTGTCACAGTGGGGTGGATGCAAGTCAAGGAGTCAGCACAGCCAGGGGTGTAACTCAGCTGTAGTTTGAAGGCCTGAGCACTTGGGGCAGGGAGGTGCCAGGGTGGGTCCTGGAGCCTGAGGGCTGGAGAAACAGGTGCCCCAGTGTGTGAGGGCAGGAGGAGATGGGTGTCTCAGCTGAAGGACTGAGAGACATCCACCCTCGCTTTTACTCTGTTGGGGTGCGTCCTCGTGTTACTCGGCTTTCCCATCGCTGAGATACAGCAACCAACACACACAGCTTAAAGAAGGGGAGGCTGCATTTGGCTCAAGGTGTCAAGGGATTCAGTCTGTGATCAGCTGTGCCGAGGCAGAACCATCATAGAGGAAGGGCGAGGCAGAGCAGAGTTCCTGGTGAATGGGAAACGGAGCAGAGAACAGCTCCAGAGAGGAGGATACGGTGAACGTGAGTGCCCAAGGCCGTGCCTCCCTGACCCACCCAATCCCTAGGTTGCCCTCAAGCCAATCGAGTTGACCATTTCAGTTCAATGACCACAGCTCTCAGGTGTATGGTGCCTTCTCACCCAAATTGGTGAAGGTGGGTCTTCTTCAGTCTATCGGTTCAAGTGCTAATCTCTTCTGGAAACACTCACAAGACAGAGTTCGGGCATCTATTACCCCAGTCAAGTTGACATATAAAATTAACCATCTTATTCTCAAATTTTAAGAATCAGTATCACTGAACCTGTTCTCTAACAATAATGTACTTAAATTTGTCATTGATAAAAACCATATAGTTGATAGCATGCAGCATGTTATATCAATCTGTAATGAATATATGAAAAGGTTCTTTTTCTCTCTTTCTCCCTGGAATTTTTTTTTTTGGGTGGTACTGGGGATTGAACCCAGAGTCTTTGCTCTGAGCTTACATCCCTAGGCCTCTTTTATTTTGAGATTGGGTCTCAGTAAGTTACTGAATTTCCCATGCTGGGCTCAAACTTGTGATCCTCCTACCTCAGTCTCTTGGAGTGTGGGGATTATAGGTGTATGCCGTCATGCCCAGCTCTCCTCCCTGGAATTCTTTATACCCTTACCCAGTTTTAAACATTTTTCTCTACATCACTAGTACCTTACATACAAGTTAGGTGTTATTCATTAGAATGGCTATTTCTAATGGCAAGGTATTAGTTTTGTTCATTGTGATTTTCTTTGGTGTCTAAAATGATGCTTTTGGTGTGGCTGGTATTCAGTAATATTTGCTGTGTGAGCAAATGCTTCCATCCATATCTTGCAGATGCCTCATGGTGGCTGGACTAAATATGGTTTTGAGGAGAAACTTACATATTAAGTGGTATATGGTTTAGGTTTTAGTAGATAATGCAGACTGCCCTTTAGAGTAACAGACGTATGTCCATTACCACCCTCTTGCAGTAAATATTCTGAGAATATTTCATCTTTTTGCCAACTTAGTGGGTGAAAAATGGGTTCTCATTGTTTTTGCATTTATCTGGTTACTGAATTTCAGCATCTTCTCATTTGCTTATTGACTGCTTGGATTTTCCCCCATGGCTAAACATAAAATAATGATGCAGGCACTCCTTTGACAGACAGGAGTTTGGTGGCCTTCTGGAAATGGGATGCTTACTGTATAATCGGCTTTCTGTCACTGGTTCAGAATACCTGACATGGGCAAGTGAAAGGAGGCACACTTACCTTGGCTTGTGGCTTAGAGATTCAGTCCATGGTTGGCTGGCTCCAAGCTGGAAACGTCATGGTGGAAGGGCTTGACAGAGGGGAGCTGCTCACCCGTGTGGAATCTGGGAGGCAGAGAGCTGGAGAAGAACCCAAGAGGAGGGGGCCAGGGACCAGATACAGTTCCCAGGGTCGCTTCCCCATTGTGCTTTTCCCCAAGTAGGCCCACCTCCTCATAGGCTGCTCAGCTATCACTGGGTTAGTGCTCTGACAATCCAGTCACCTCCCAAGAAGTCTCTTGATCCAATCATGTTGACAGTTGAGATTATGTGGCACACTAACTTTTAATTATTCTTTTTAGGTCACTCAGTCAGAGGAGCTCAGAGGTAGAATATATTAACAAATACAGACAACTTGAAGCACAAGAATTTGACATGTATGGCAGTGACCAACCCACAAGTGGGCAAGGTAAGCAACTCTCTTTAAATACCTTATAACTGCTCGTGGCAGTGCATGCCTGTAATCCCAGCACTACGGAGGCTGAGCCAGGAAGATTGCTGTGAGTTTGAGGCCAGCCTGAGCTACATAGGAAGTTTAGGGCCAGCCTGAACTATAGCGTGAGACCTTGTCTCCAACAAACAAACAAAACCTTAAGTATGATGTGTGAATGATTCACACATTAAACCATTATGTACTTAAACTGTGTAAGAAATAAAGTATTTTGGTCAAAGTAAGAAA
>RJWT010044447.1:0-11783 GCA_004365215.1 Cuniculus paca
TCATAACAGCCACAAGTGACAAGACCATTATGAACTATATGAATTTTAAAAATTAGGAAGAAGTTTTCCTGGAGAAAGTAAATAATATTAGTAATTAGAAAGATTGAATCCTCAGTATGTGCTGAGTTTTTTCTGCACTTTATACATCAGTTCTTTGAATCCTCACCCAAATCCTGAGGTAACTCCTTTATTAAACCCATCTTACAGAAGAGGAAACTGAGACTCAGAGAGGGTAATGGTACCCTCTGTCGGAAGGCTACTGCAGTCGGTAAGGGCTGGGGTTTAAATACAGTTGTGTGTGTTACTCAAAGCTGTGCGTAGCCCTCTGTGTCATACTTTGTCCCAACTTGACCTTCTGTGTTACCAGCCACACTTCCAGTATTGGGAACAACATCATTCTCTTTGTTTTAACACTTACTGTTCAAAGAAATGAAAACAAATTCAAACTTTTCTTGGAGAGGAGTGGACATGACGGAGACATTTTGTATTACCCATTTGGGATGAAAATGTGCTGGGACCCAGGAGGGAGAGAACCACAGCTATGAAAGATAGGGCTTTCCTTCTCAGCTCTTCCTCTCTTTCATAGCAACTGCCACCTTGCATGTATCATTGTCCTTCTCATGTGCTGTGGACAGATTTCTTTTGCATGCCAGTGTACTCGGTGGTAAACAAACCTGTTTTTCATGTCTTGATGACTGCAGTTAAGACACAAACCAAAAATGAATCTGAAATCTTATTCCAATTCAAAGCTTCTAGTGAAAAGGTTCTCACTGATTCAATTTAAATCTTGGACCTATATTCTCAATCATGTATGTCTCGGGGTGTTATGGCTTATATCTAGATGTCCTGCAAAAACTTAATAACTCATAGGTGGGGCTTTGGGGAGTGACTGGGTCATGGGCTTGTGATACTGAATTAGTCTATTGATTGGTTTAGCATAGTTCTGGGTGTGAGTTACTGAAGAAGCAAGACTCATCCTGGATGTGGGTAGCACCAGCCAATAGGTTTGTAGCCTTTATGGAATAAAAAGGGAAGGAAGAAGCAAGTTTCACTACTTCCTGCCTGCCCTGCCATGAACTGTTTCTCCTCTGTGATGCCCCTCTACCTTGTCGCCCTGCCTTGGAGCCAGCCAACTATGTACTGAAACTTCTACAATCTACAAACTAAAATAAACCCCTTCTCCTTTAACTTGTGAATGCTAGGGATTTTGTCCCAGCAACAAGAAAGTAAGACACAGGTCACACTGTCCAAAAATGCTCCCAGGCTCCCTGTCATGATGTGCTTTTTGAAATTGTCATTATTCAGATATATGCCTCAGTGGTGTGATGGTGAGTCTTGCTTGTCAACTTGATTGACTTGAGAAAAGACGGATGGAAGAGCACACTTTTGTGTATGTCTGTGTGGGTCATGGAGGTGTGGCCTTGGGGACCATCTCTGGTCCCTGTCCCTTCCTCTCTGTTGCATTCCCCTGCTCTGTTTCCTGACCCCTATGAATTGAGAGACTTTCCTCTGCCCTGTCCTTTGGTCATAATGTTCCTGCCTTGCAGACAGCCAACCATGGACTAAAACTTCTGAAATTGTGAGCCAAATAAACCTTGTCTCTTCCAAGTCATGAGTATCAGGTATTTTTGTCCCAACAATGAAAAGTACACCAATGCAATACACTTTACTCAGGTTAATAAATGCTTAGTAATTTTGACAAAAAGTCTAAATAAATGGTCCATTATCATATTTTTTCAAAAATCCAAGTAAAACTATAAACAGATTTATTCAATTTTTTTATTCTAAGGAACATTTGAGTTACACAAGACAAGAATTTGAGCAAGATTAGTTGAAATAGAGCTGACAATCTCTATTTTTAAAGATGAAACTGTTAGAGAAAAATAATGAATTCCCTGAGACCATAATCATGATAAACCTAAAACCCAAGTGTCTGAGTTTACCAGCTCACTTCTACTTCATTCCACTTAATTTTCAAATTGGTGATTCTTAGTGTCCCCTAGATGATTCCCTCGAGTGTACTTCATTATGCATACCCATTTCTTCCTTGGTACAACCAAGCCACCAAATACCAAGAAGTCACATCAGATGCTGTCAATGCGGTGCCAGTGCTTGCAGCCCGGTGAGTGGAAATTTGGTCTTTGCCCCCCCCCATAGGGCACACATAGCCACCTCTGCCCTGCCACCATGAGGCCAGCGCCACATCTGCTCACACTCTCCCTGTCCACAGAGGTGCAGAGGGAAGAAACGCCTGAGTTTTACTGGTTTGGAGTAGGGCGCCTTCCCTGGGGGACCCGAATGGATGGAAGACAAGAGTGACAGAGACACTCACTGTGTTCTCTGTCCAGGCCTGGTCTGTGCAATTTGATCCAGGCAAGTGCATCTTGGCCTCCTGTTTTCTTGGAATAGAGTCTTTCCTGAGTGACTTCTCAGTTCTTTTTCCCCATCAGTTATTGAATTTCTCACACACAGGATGCAAAGCTAGGACAGGCACAGTGGAAGATCTGTCCGAGCCCTGGCTGTCACAGCCGACTCCCAGCTGCCTTCGTCTGGAGTGAAGCGCTCTGCTCTGGTGCACGCCATGGAGCCTTCGGGAAGCGGCCGCAGTGAGAGTATCACTTTCCTAAGTCAACACCAGTGCTAAGGCAAGCAGCCCCAGCAAGTGGCGGAAGGGCTCTGGCCTGGGAAACTGGACATCTGCACTCTGTATCATACAGCTTGACCTCCCTTCAGTTCTTTAATCTCTCTGGGCCTCATTGTCCTAACTTGTGAAGCCCACTGCCCTCTATGCCCCCCAAGACTGTATCTAATCTTCACATCATATCCTTGTGGGGGGGTGAATCTAGGTCATCCATTTTCCAAAAAGGACCTTCATGCATTTATTTGTCTCTTTGAATAAAATATTTATTATTATTGTTCCTTACAAGGGCATAATATTACTTCCCTCATTTTATAAATTGAGGTCTCAAATTATTAAACTATTTATCTATTATTTATGTATAGTTATATATTATTAATTAAATATCTGGTATAAAGCTTACATTCAGAAAAAAGCTCTTACACTAATTTCTTACTGATGTTTTCTTTTCCATATATTTATTAAATGTTCTACATGGATTTTTGTGTGTGTGTGGTGCTTGAGATTAAAGCCAGAGCCTGGTGCCTTCGAGACAAGCAGAGCCCTGTGCAGTCACTCCCCCCCATCCCAGTAGATGATTCTTTATTGACCTTGTCTTCCACAACCAAGAGAATGCAGGTTTTTGACAGCAATGGTCAAGTGTCTTTTCCTGTCCCTTCCCTTCTTAGTGCTTCCCACCAGATTTGGACCTTGCCTCGTACCTGAAGCAGACCCGTGCAAAAAGTAGCCTCTTTGGTGGTTGCTTCCTCTCTGACCTTCTCTGCCTGTGGTTCATCCCTTGGGCACCTGCAGATCATTCTCTTGAGCATTGATTCAATCATAAAGCTCCAGGGATTCTTTATGGACACTGAACTCTTCAGTCTGATATTCTAAATCTTTACAGTCTGGCTCCGACATAACTGCCAATTTCTATTTTTCAAATCGTGTTAGGCAAGTGAATTTACTTTCAATTTCTGCAAACACTTCTGAAAAATCCCTCCCTAACTAATCTTGTTCTTTGGATCATGCTGTATGGATCCTCTATTGGAGATCCTCATTCTGTAAACTAAATCTTACCTGTCTTCAAAAGCTGAATGCCGAGGAGCCCTTTTCTATAAAATGACTTCTATACCCTCCCTCAGAAGGAGGCTTTCTTCTTTGACTCTTCCTCCATTTAGAACTTCTTTATTTTATAGTCCTTAGAAATGTCATTCTGCATTTATTTGATCCAATCTGTCTTCTTTCTTTACACTCTGTGCTCCAAAAGGGCAGGAACCACATCTATTTTTGCCTATCATTGTTTTCCAAGAAGGTAACAAATACCCGTCATAGTATCAATATTCAGCAGGAAAGAGATGAATGAACATCTCTTAAGACTCATAATTTTTAACTCTTGGTGGGGGTAGATATTTGTGTCTATGTCTTGTCTTCCATAACAAACTATTTGCTTTCTGAAAACAGTATCTGTGTCTATTTCATTTAGAAGCTCTCAAAGAAAACTGCATACTGGTAATCACTGATAACTAACTAATCAACAAGGTAATAGTAGAAAAAGACCAGAGTTTGGAGTAATATTGCTGTAGGTTCAAATCCTGGCTTTGCATGTTTGAATGAAAACTGTTCAAGGGCATTTTCCCCTAAGGTAAATAGTTTATGTTTTACAGCCTACAGAGAGTTTTCCTGTGACTCTTGGTTGGTGTTCGACAGCATCAAGAAGGGTCATTTCTCCCAGTTTACAGGTAAGCAAGCGCAGGCACAAAGGAAGGCACCGAGCCCTGAAGAGGCAGTGCCTCTCAGCTGCCACAGGTTTCTAAAAGCCCCATCCCGTGTCTTGTCTCCTGTGACTGCATCGACAACGCGCAGCTGCACACCAACAGATCTGTGCCTCTGAATAGCAAAATTATACCTGGATTTCAATCTTATTTTTTAATTCTTCACTGTTCTGACTACTAAGGACACTAAAAGAAACTTATTGGAGTTTCTGATCTCAGAAAAGGTGCGATAACATAGGTGGTAATCTTAAAGGATGAGTGTAATAGGCCCATTTTCATACTTTGTAGGAGAATATAATAACAAAGGTCCAAAGAACTTCTCCCCCTGCCCCCCGTAAAGCCTTCCTCATTGAACAGGGACACAATTGAAGTCCACAGCTCTTATTTAAACTGGAGTGGGACCTGCCCCACCCCTGCAATTACACGAAGCTCAAATCCAAATCAAGAGCAACACAACTCTTATTTAGTATGCAGTTTTCTCTAATGATGCTCTTCCCAGAAATGAGTCCCTGTCTCTCTCAGACTTCCTTTCACAGGATGCTCTGATCTGGCTCGCCTTTGCAGAACAAGACAAATTGTTTTGCCTGGCGACTTCCATCAAATAGAAGGCTCAGCAGCTTTTTCTCACACTCAGAATCCAGCAGACCGTTTTCCTTGGTCATCAGGCGAGGAGTGGAAGGTTGCTTCACTTAATGGACTGAGCTGCTTCCAAGTTCTAAAATGCTTTTGCCCTTCCTAGAAGCTGAATATTTGCTCATTACCCAAGACATCTGGACACCTCGTGCGAGCAACCTCCTCCTGAGGGTGGTGGACTATTTGAAATTGGATCATTCCAGTTTAAAAAAAAAGTCAGGCACTTTCAAACAATTTTGATAGAGCTTGGGTAACACAAAACAAAGACTTTCCCAGTTGTAGTTTCTACTCAATAGCAGGTGAAACAATAAAAAACATTGAGCAAGCAACGTTAATCTGTATCCAGAGAATTTTAATAAGTTTTAAAGCAAACAAATGCACACAGATCCTATGGGGTTTTGCAAGCAAGTGTTTAACAAGTTTAACAATCTGTTTTTAATAGCCAGGCAATATGTTACAAGAGCAAGCACTGAAAAGTAATGAAGTACTTTGTAAGAAAAATAAATAAAAGAAACAAAATGATGATAAAAAATATTTTGGCTGAAACACAGGGATCCCCGAAGCTATAGAGGTTCGCGTCTATTAGCGGGATAGCAGAGTATGCTGTGCCTTCTGTTCTTGCCCTAGCAGAAGGGCCAGACTATAGTCTAAATATATACCCTTTACTACCTGTGAGCCAGACGGCTAAAAGTTAATCTAGAGCTCATGAAGAACTGTATGGGAATCATGAGATTTTGCTTTATTTCTCTTTTCTTTATTCATAGCCCAGAATATTTCCGCAAAACCTCAGAAATAAAAATAATTTTGTGAAAAGACACCTTTTTGGTAGCCACTATTTCTCCAGTTAGGGTAACACCTCATTTGTCTATCATCATTGAGGGAAAGCATGCTCTTCAAAAATTAATTTTCCAATAAAAGAAAACCAGTTTAGTGTTCAAAAGAGTCGATTTCTTTTGGATATTTTTGCTGGACCTTTTTGTAAGGAATGTTACATATTGAACAGAATTTGACCTTTTCTGATGATTCAGAGATATATCAAGACAGTAAATCACTGCGAATAGCTGCCAACTCCTTCCTTTCGGATACAAACAGCGGGATCTCTCACAAGTTCAAAGATACGTTTCTTTTGACCCTATAACTTTATGAAAAATAGTTTCATTGAGCTATAATTCATAATCCAATAATTTGTTCATGTAAAGTGAATGAGTCAGTAGTTGTTAATATGTGTGTATATGTGTAATCATTACTATAGTCAATTTTAGAACATCTCAAAGATAAATCTGTACGTTTGGCTCTCACTTGCTGTCCCCTGACCCAACCTCAGCTGAGTGCAGCACTAATCTATACCCTGGTCTGCGGATCTCCTATTTTGTTCTTTTATGTGAATGGAATCATATATGTGGGCTCTTTCTGTGAGGCACCTTTCACTTAACATAATGTTTTCAAGATTCATCCATATCGTTGCATGTGGTAGTTTATTCCTATTTATGGACAAGTAATATTCCACTGTTTCAACATATTTCATTTTAAAAACCTATGTGTCCACTTTTAGCTGTTTGGATTGTTTCTACCTTTGACTCTTTTAAACAACACTGCCATGAACACTCATGTGGATACCAGTTTTCATTTCTCTTGGGTACACGACCAGGAATGAGTTCACTGAGTCATGGAAACCCTACATGTAACTGGTGGGGACCTCCCAGGCTGTCTTCCATTTACCTTCCCACCAGCAGTGTGGGAGGCTTCTGATTTCCCCAGGTTGGTGCAGATTCTTGTCTGATTGTTTCTCTCCATGTTAGTGCTGCGAGTGGTGCCACAGTGTGGCCTCATTTTATTTCTCTGATGACTAATGGTGTTGAGAATCTTTTCATGGCTTGCAAATCACTCATCTCTCTTCTTTGGAAAAATACCTATTTAGATGCTTTGCCTCCTTTTAATTGGGTGTTTGCTCTTTTTATTACGAAGCTACGTGTTTTATATAATACGAACTCAAAGTGCTTAGTAAATATCTGGTTTGCAAGCTTTTTCCCCCCATTCTTTGGATTATCTTTATACTTTTAAACATTCTGTCCTTTAAACATTCATTTAATTTTCTTCTTTCTTTCCCTGCCTAGCTACTTAAGAGAAGATCCTGCTGGTCTAGCGTGTTTCATTCCTACTTGTTCTTAAAACCCATTGCTGCACAGCTTTACCCCCACCATTCCTTTGCCACTTCTTACTAAAGAAAACTGTTCTCAGTGCTGACAAGGGCATCTTATTGTGAAATCCAAAGGTTTCTCTTTAATGTCCATTCACTTTCCAGTTGACCTTTGGCAGTGTTCAGTCTTCCATTCTTTGAGAATTTCACTTTTCTGAGCTCCTGTGTGATTCGCTCCAGATTTTACTATCATAATTTCTTATTTTCATTCCTGCTCCTCTTATTTTAACACCCACAAGTTGCTGTCCCCAGAGTTTGATCTGTCATCACATATTCAGAGTACGTACCCTTCTTGAGTTATCTCATTCATTCTATGCCTCCAGCTCACTTGATAACTTCTCAAATACGTCTTCAGGCTCTATGTGGATCCACTGTCCAGAATTGTACTTTTAACGGCCTATGTCCAGTCTCTCTTAATCTCTCAGAAATCCTGCAGGCAGTTAAAAAGTGCCATTTCAAAAATCTCAAAATAATTTCTGCCACTAATTATTTATCATTGTGTTTATACGACTGAAGCAAAGAAACTGGGAGTCATTTTGCATCTATCTTTGTCGTTCATGTTGGTCTCGTGCTAGTCCCCATGTCGACCTTACCTTGTAAATATCCTCCTAATCTTCCCATTACTCTCTTGCTGCTGTCACTGCTTTTCACTAAACTTTTGTAGCCACTTATTAGAATGATTCAGAACAGTTCTAATGCAATTCTTTGCTTCCATCATCTCTGCTACCTGATTCGTCTTTGTCACTTTGACCTGCACTAGTTTTCTAAAACACAAACTTGCTATTGGCATCCTTTTATTAAGCACCTTTAATGATTCTCTGTGGCTGTTACGGTTTATACATTGCGTCAACTTGAGAAGTCTAGATGCTTAGCTAAGTAACTCAGCAGCTCTACATCCTGGGGCATAGAGAACAAGCAGTTACCCTTCTAGGATATTGTTCACTGTTTCAATTTGAGGTCAGAACTTGAAGTGGTTCAGCAGGGGGCCAGGGTCCCTAGTTTGTAACATCCTCAGCCAGTGCAAGAGGAGAGAAGACAGATGGTGTGAGTGCTACACCCACCCCAGGGGAGCAGCCTGCATACAATAAAAGGCAAAGGAGGAGGGACCGGAGGCTGCTTCTTCGGAGGAGCTCCAGTCTCGCCTTCAGCTTGGACGTCATCTCCTGGCTTCTGGCACAGACTGTTCAGCTTCTGCCTGGGACTCTTCAGTCTACGTTGTAGACTCTTCAGCCTTCATCGTAGATTCTTCTGTGTTCCATCATAGACTCATCGGCCTTCTGATACAGACTTGCACAGGACACTGCAGTAAGCTCCAGCCCTTGAGCTGGACCCTTTAACCTCTAGCGCGCAGACACCCTCTGCACACTCCCTCCTTCAACTTTGTGGCTGACCATTGTAAGCCAATCTTGTAATTTCTTATACAGTTGTCTATCTTGTGTTATATCTGTTTCTCTAGTAAACCCTGACTGATACAGTGGCCCACAAGATAAATTCCAATTTCTTTCCATCATGTTTCAGACACTTAGGTTTTTCTATCTGTAATTATCCTGTCTTGTCTATCCCAGAATCGAGAAATTTTAAACTATTTTCCTTTCTCCTAAAATACTGCATTCATTTTTCTATTGGCGTGTAACAAATTAAAATGAATTTAACCACTCAAGACGGTACAAATTTACAGTCTCAGTGTCTGTGGAGTAGGAGTCTGGCATATCTTAATGAGCCCTTCCTTTAGTGTGTCGCTAAGGAGAGATCAGTGCTGGCCACCTGCATCCTCATACAGAGGAACTTAACTAGGGAAAGAGCCCATTCCACACTCCTTCGGGGTGAATGTGTTTCTATGCAGTTGTGTAACTAATGTAACTTTTATAGCTAGTTATGGACAGGAAGGCTCTGTTTGTCAACTTTCAGTCACCATAGAGAGTACCTGAAATGGTCTATTTATGAAGAGGAAAGATTAGAGAAATGCACATTAAAATTACATTGAGATACCATTTTACCACAGAAAGAGTAGCTATCATCAATCTAATAATAGCAAATGCTGGCGAGGATGTGGGGAAAAAGGAATTCTACTACACTGTTGTAACAAATGTGAACTAGTACAACCACTATGGAAATCATTATACAGATTCCTTAAAAAGCTAAAAATAGAAATTCTATTTGACCCAGCTATCCCTCTTCTAGGTAGCTTCCTGAAAGAGTTAAAATCTCATACAACAGGAATACACCCATGCCTATATTTATAGCAGCACAATAATAGCTAGATCTTGGAACTAGTATATATGTCTGTCAACAAATGACTGGATAAGGAAAATGTGGTGTCTATGTACAGTGCAGTACTATGCTGCTATAAAGAAAAATCAACCTGTGTATTCTTAGACAAATGGTAGCAACTTGAGAACATAATGTCAAGTGAAATAAGTCAGACACTCAAGCTTAAATATCACGTGGTTTCTCTCAGGCAAGAGACTCTCTCTCTCGCTATACACACACACACACACACACACACACACACTTTGGGTCTTTGGTGGCACGATGCAGCAGGAGCACCTCGTGCAGCAAGACCTGTCACCTCATGACCAGGAAGCAAATGAGATTAGGGGAAAGGGTCAGGGGTCCCATATGTTCTTGGAAGGCACATACCCTAAATGGTCTAAAACCTAGGCCCCCCTCAGGTTTTCCTCCCAGAAGTGCCCAATTCTCCAACCCTGGGCCTTTGAGGAACATTTCAGACCTGAGCTATAGCAGGACCACATCTGCTCCAGAGCCAGTTCTGGGTCCCCTCCACACGCCAGTGCAGCAGCACAAGAACCCTCCGTGTCATGTGGCAGCTCGCCTTTGACACCAGCTGGAGCATTCCTTGACCTCTTTTAAGATTAATGGTCACATGCTTAGGCCAGACTCACTGAGGATGATTTTCTGCCTGTTATATCCACTACTCCTTTATCAATTTAGAAAGTCCTTGATTATCTCTTAAAGTCAACTTTGAATATACTTGTCCACTAAGCTTTCAAGACAAATCAGTTTCTCCCTTCTTTGTACTCCAGCTGCATCTTGTGTGTTTATGTTTATGCTTTTCAAACTGAACTGTAAAATTCATAAGGGTTTTAACCACATTTTACCTGTCTTTGCTTGTCCAACCCTAAGCATGTATTAGGTTCTTTAAAAATGTGGTTGTGCAATAATTCTTCAGTTCTTCATTCAGTTCTGTAAAATATATTTTACTGTGTGGTAAGGCCATAATAATCTCATAGGCTGTGGATGTTAATAGAGTTTTGGATTACACAGCAGAAACTGTCCTCAGATTGACACTCTTAAGCCAGGTTTTGTTTGTCTGTTGTTATTTTGTTCGTTTGTTCTCCTTTACCCTGTGTACTCTCAGACTGTGGAATGGCACTACCATAAAACTATTTCTCCTGAATTGTTGCAATCAATCTGGTATGACTGCAAAGCAAATTAATTAAGTGCTTTAGAGTTAAGGACAAAGCTAATGGATGTTCACTGTCGGTCTCTTATGGATATACCTCATGGCTTTTTACAGAGACTGCAAAATCAAGTTTGACCATTGTTGTCAGTGTTCTTTTGGGTACTTAGAAAACAGATCATGCCAAGTAAGCAACCTTTGAATAAACAAGGCTCAGCTTTAGGCCCAAAGATGAACCATTTTGAAAGACAAGTTTTCGAGGAAACTTAAATGTAAAAAAACTTTTCCAACCTGTTTGTATTTTATTTACTGAATTACAGGCAAATGAAATCTTTCAAGGGGCTTAAAAGAAAATCTTGAAATTGAAACAATGAGTTCAAAATATTTTCTCCAACTTCAATATAACTCACTTTGAATTTTTAATATTTTATAAATTGGGTCTCCCAAATAGAGAGATAAAATCATAAATATACATTTAGGAATAGATCATCAAGTCTCCAACAGACAACCAAAAAAAAGCAGGTCGATGAGATAGATCACTGGAAAAGCTATAAATTTTGAGCTGCCTAAGTTCTATACTTCTAAGGCCTATGTTGGCAACTAGCCAGGAGCCTGAGGGCCACACTTCATTTGCACATGAATTTATATAAAAATTTTCAATTTTGACCAGGCTTGTATAGGCTTTATACTTTTTTGAATGATTAATGAAAATGATTGGCTTGCTTTCACTAGTTATGGAAACAAGGATGGATTGGTTCGCTATTACACAAAAATGGTACCTTGGAAATTTTAGGGTCTTTGTTTTAAAATAAATATACTGGCAGCACTCTAGGGGCTATGTAATGTTTTTCTTACTGCTCTAATAGAAACACATACTTCGTAGATAACAGTGAAGAGACACACCCAGAAACCAAATCCAATCATCCCTCAGTACTTATTGGCCTCAGAATGCATCAAAACCAGTATGCATTGCATTTTGAGGAGAAAAAAATGTTTCCATTCTCAGAATTTGCCATCGCATTTGCTTGGAGTTGTATGACTCTTGATACCACTTCCCAAGAGAAAATGCTTCATCACATTTAACAGAATTTTTAAATTTTTATATAACATTTCCATGTGTCTTTAGTTTTAAAGTTTTATACT
>RJWT010044448.1:0-11727 GCA_004365215.1 Cuniculus paca
AGAAAGCACCTTTAGAAATGGGTAATGGGCATATGTTAGAGGAACAGACTAGAAAAGTCATCTTTATCGCTAGAAACAGAGCATTAGGGGTGACGCTGCTGTGATATCAAGACACAAAAATCCTAAAGAAAGCATCCAAGAGACGGCATAATTGGTCATGACCAGAATGCTGATAGAAGGAGAACTATTCCCACTGGAAACTGAGTGCACACCATCCTTGTCACAGCATCACAAAGAGTTTGGCTTCCCTGTGTCCCTGGCCCTGGGTTTTGTGGAAAGCCCACGCAGGATCTCTGGCTGGAATCTTTGACAGAAGATACATCTAGCCGTGAAAGTGGCAAGATTTATACTGAGACTTAGGGGCAAAGTGAAACTGAGAGAAAAGATTTGGAAAATGTTCGCCTTGGCAAGAAGAAAGCAAGCTTTTCAAGGGGAACAAAGCAAAATGGACAGTACCTGCCTGCTACAGCACTCAGCATGGACAAGGGAAGCAGACTTGACCATGGGGAGAGCGTCTCAGGATTCTTCGCCCTTCCTGTCCCAGGCAGAGCCTCTGAGGACAGCATGGCATGCTCCAGGCCCATGGTCCAGGCTGCTCTGGATCCCACACTTGGATTTCTGCTGAAGGCCTCTGTGCCAGTCCTGGGGTGGGTCACATGGCCGCAAGCACAGCTCTGGGGGGATAGAACTTGCGGTTGTCACCACGTCACCCCAATTCTGCAGGGGCGCAGGACGCAAGCACTGTGCGGTCATGCTGGTTCCACTCAGATCCCAGTGGAAGCCTCTGCAGCCAGGCCCTCAAGGAAGAGCAGGAGCCTCGGCAGAAGTTTCCTGTGGAATGAAGAGTGGGGCTGCCAGGGCCGGAGCAGTGCTGTCGACATCCTGAGAAAATAGGGCCCCCAGAGTGTGCAGTGCCGGCCCGAGAGTGCCACGGGTACCAATGTTCACGGCAGGCACACGGCTGTACCCAGCAGCCACTGGGGCAGGGCTGCCCGAGGCCATGGCGGCCCACAGCCCAGCGCTGCACATGCAAGGTACCAGGCTTGGCGGTTCAAGGTTTAAAGCCTGCCCTGCTGTCTCTCAGTTTGACGAGACCAGTATCACCTATCATTTGGCACCATGGGAATGTTTACCTTGTATGTGTCGCACAATTATTCAGGACCTTTGTAACTTGTATCTCTGTTTCACAGGCTCAAAGAGGAGAAGGTTTTGCCTCAAGACTCAGTGAAACTTTGGACATGGACTTCAGAGTGACGTTGGGATGAGTTGAGACTTTGGGGACATTAGCACAGGGTGAATCAACAAAGCACTGGGGAAGGGTTGTGAGGCTCAGGGTGAAGGGTGGAACGCTCTGGTTGAGCACATTGTGTCAAAGCATAGTCCGGATGCCGGAGTCTTGGTCATCAGATTGGTGATGTTGAACTGGAGCTCCTTTAACAGATAAGGCCTCATGGAGCATGGTTAGATCAAGGGGAGACTCTGCAGAGAGGGCAGTGGGCAGTTTCGGAATGAGGTCCTTTCCCATGAGAATGGTTGCTCTAGAACAAGTTGGGCTCCCTTGGGGGACTGGCTTTCCTCTCTTCCTTAGTGTACGATACCTTGCATGAGCTCCTGCCATTGAGATGCAGGACTGCCTGAGGCCCTCGGGGGACAGGAGCAAGGTCTGGTGCCACTCTGGAGTCTCCAGACAAGCAAGCGAAACGAAGTACCTAGTCACAGGCATTTTACTGTGGCCACAGAAACTGCACTAAGACAATATATCCTCACCAAAAGAAGTATAAAGGTTTTGTTATTAGTTAGATGTAAAATGTCCCCCAAAAGCCTCACATGCACAGAGCATGACTGGACGAAGCTGCACTGTGAGGCAAAGCTGATTAGTTCACGGTGGTCAGCAGCAGAGCAGGGAGGAGCCCTAGAGAGGCTGGGGCGGGGACCAGACATAGACCCCTCCCCCAAGACCCCCCCGTGTGACCCTCTTCTCTGCCAGTGAAGCTAACATACAGTACTAACGATCTAAGAATCCTCTCACCCCAAGGCTGATATTCCTGTGAATTGTGTGGGAGTTGAACAGAAGTCTGAGCCATCAGACATCCCTGCAGCTTGGACTGAAGCAGCCAGAAAGGGGGTGAAACGAAGCAAAGCTTTCAGTCTTGCAGCTTCCTACTTGAGAGCCCAGTAAAGCCGCCAGCTGCACATCCATGTTGTCTTTTAAGCAAAGGGAAGAACGACCCTCGAACTGGGCCAGAGGTGTTTGGGACTTCCCGGGCATCACCAGACCAGTCACCACAGACTGGCGAGGCAGGACGCCTTCTTCCTTCTTTATAGAGCACTTGGTCATCTGTCCAGTATCTGAGAGTCAGAAAACCTCCCCAGGAGCAGTCATGGTCCCCCGGGGGTCCAGAGGATGGACCGCAGAGCCCCATCACACACAGTGCCTGAACCTCCCTGGAGCACATTGCCTCCCTTCAGACACACTGAGCGCATGCGTGGCTCTTGCCAGTCCCTGAAGCAGTTCTGGAATCCTCTTTCACGAGTTTCTTTAGTTGCGCCATCGTGGCTGTGTTGATGTCCTGAGCTGACTCCCAGTATGGACCTTGCATGGTCATTTTGACTTTGTGGACAAGCCAGAAGTCACCGTGCCAGGTCCTTGGGGCAGGTGCAGGTGGACACACTGCGGTGTTCTTCAAGGCTTCCTTTCTGTCCGGTGTCACTCGGCGGCGGCAGCAGTCACTGTAACTTCGATCTCAGCTTCAAAGGCCACTCACGAAGCAGGACTTCCAGAGCTGCCTCAGAAAACAGAGAGGAGGATAGGAAAGTGCTTGAAGAGAGGACGAAAACTGTGAGGAAGATTAAATAGCAGTATGTCTTTTACAGTAGTTTTTTAAAACTATAAAATCATTGTTTTTTGATGACCCCTTTGATTTAGAACTCATGATCATTTTTATGTCATTTTTACCCTTTGGAATGGAAATGTCTATCCTATCTCTGTCCCTCAGTCCTATTTTGGAAGCATTTAACTTGTATAGTTTCACAGGTTCACAGCTGGAGACAGCTTTTCCTTGGGCTGAAACGTAACTTTAATTCCAGCCATGTGTGATTTAAAATTTCTGAATTTTTATTAGTACACATTCTCAGTACACAATGATCACGCTCACCAGGGAGAGATGGTGTGTGCACACAATGGTCACGCTCACCAGGAAGAGCTGGTGTGTGCACACAATGGTCACGCTCACCAGGGAGAGCTGGTGTGTGCACACAATGCATCTTACTTCTCTGTTTGACCTCTTTGCCTCCTTTCTCCCCTCTATCCATGACTACCGGAAGCTCCATCTGCCTGTTTCCTGCTATGTCTTTTATTTTGCCCTTTAATTTGTTTATACTGTGGGTTGCTCATACAGGAGAAACTGCACACCATTTAAGTTCATGTATATGATTTATTTCGCTTTGTGTTGTGATATTTAGATGGGCTTTCAAACTTGCAGCTTTAGAGCTGAAGACACGACGTACCCCAGTTACAGCATGGTGGCTGCTATGCTAGCTGAACTTGTTCACTTCAGAGAACTGCGTAAGTTTTGTGGGTGAGATTGAGGAGAATGGATGAATTTCCTCTGGAAATTTATGTATGGAAGCACTAACCCCTGGTTCCTCGGAGTGTGCCTGCAGATGAGTCCCTAGAGGAAGGGAGTGAGTAGAGTGAATAGAGTCCCTAGAGGAAGGGAAGATGAAATGGAGGGGTCACAGCACCCTGATCTGGTCCACTGAGTTGCTATGAAAAGAGGCTTGGGCACAGGGGCATCTGGAAAAGAGACCCTGGGAGAAGACAGACACACACAAGCCAAGGACAGGCACCTTGGTGAGGGCCTTGCTGTGGACACTGCACCCGCAGCAGTAAGCCTCTGCAGTTGAGAGGAAATGCATTTCCAGTGTCCAAGTCCCTGCAGCATGGCTGTCTACCTATGCATTCTGTTACACAAAAGGGAAGTGGGTTTCTGTCCTGGTGCAGAAGGCACTGGGAAATCAGACCTTGCATGTTACTGCACTGGAGAATAAAGACCCCACATAATGCATTTCGAGATTTTTCGATAGGAAGTTAAGGCCAAGTGAAAGACGATCAGCAAAATGATGAGAAAATGCCTGTCACGGTGGAAAACTGGACTAGAGAG
Organism: Cuniculus paca; assembly: GCA_004365215.1. Lineage (NCBI taxonomy): Eukaryota > Metazoa > Chordata > Mammalia > Rodentia > Cuniculidae > Cuniculus > Cuniculus paca. The sequence continues at coordinate 4,164 of RJWT010044448.1, forward strand.
ATCAAGGCCAAAGCATCACAGAAGTAGAAAACACAGTGAAAAAATAAAACTGTTCAAGCAATGCAGTGTGGGTTTCTGCAGAGGATGATGGCCCACCATTCCTAGGGACTCGAACAAGAATGGAGTCTGAGGTCCCCAGGAAGCCAAAAGGATCTGAAGGGAAACCAGCAGCTGTGTCCCACAGCAAGCGCAAGACAGTAGCTGGGGACCAAAGACAGCTAGTGAGGGATGCCAGCCACCAACCAAGCTGAGCAATCAGCAGGCTGTGATCATGGACAATAAATAGTTAAGAGTAGGGCATGGACTGGACATTGGTCCTGCTAGGAGCTGGACCTGGTTCCACAGGTTTGTGATGTTCGCAGTCTCACCAGGCTCCCTGTTTGCACAATCTCTGTGAACATCCTGATATCCTCACCTTCAGCATTCAGTCCTCAGCCTCACACTTGTGTCTTGTAACTGAGGTCCCACAGAGCATGGGAACCCATGACACACAGGAGAGACCACCATGTGGCTGCTGGGGGCATGGACCATGGACCTCCAGCCTGAGAAGTGAGACTGTGGACACCAGTGCTGGGCCAGACCAGGGACTGCTAAGCATCACCACAGAAGAGAGACAGTGGTCCTGTCCCAGCAAGGCCACAGACTTCCACAGAGGCAGCTTTCTCTGGTTTTGAAAACTGAAACTACACTATAAAACTCACTTCCATAATCTTAGAGACAAGGTAGATTTAAATTATCACATTGAAGCTGAGCATGGTGGCTCATGACAGTAATCTCAACACTTGGGATGCTGAGGCAGGAAGGGCACCCAGAATTGGAAGTGAGCCTGGGCTATATGGTGAGTTCAAGGCCAGACTGAGATACATGGCAAGAACCTGTCCCAAAAATGCTACATGTCACAAAAAAACCATATTCTCATATAGAAACATCCTGCTGGTGGAAGAGATGCAGAAGTAAATGCAAAAACACAAATTTGCACCATATTAAAATCACACAATCATTTTCCTTTTCTTATGTGAGCATCAAAAGCTAAAGAGGCCATCAGGGAGGTCTCCAGATAGTAACCAGCTCAGGCCCAGGAGGCAGCACCCAGCCCTACCCCCACGTGCATACCAGTCACCATTGGGATGCTTCCCACAGCTAGTAGCCAGTACAACCTGTGAAAAGCAGCAGCCAGCCCTGCACTAGCACACCTAATGGCCATCATCAGATATCTGTAGCCAGCACTGACCAGGAGAACTAAATAGTCATGCTTCAGAGATATTGTAGCCAACATGGAAAATGCCTGGGACCCCACCACACACTTGTTTGGAAGAACCCAGGAAAATATCAAGAAGAAGAAGTAACAGGCAGTTCCAGGCCTCCAACCCAAGCAAAGCAAGTCCAGGAGAGGTAAACACAGAAGAGATCAGGAGTCGCACACCTGAAGTTTCTTTAGTGATGGCAACTGAAGTAAAGAAACAACTTTAAGAGGTTACAAAAGAAATTAGAACAGGAATACTATCTTAGGTAAAAGAAGAAATGAAAATATAAAAGAATTGCTAAACAGCTCTAAAGAAGGCATAGATAAAAAAAATAGAGGAGCATAGGAAAATGAGGGAAACTGTGAATGAACAATATAAGAGAGATTTAGAATGCATGAAACAGATTCAAAGAGATATCCAGGAAATTAAAAACTCCATTGAAAGCTAGCAAAATCACTTGAAAGAAACTGAAGATGGACTTTCAGACCCAGAAGATAGGAGTGTAGCTTGTGATCATGAAAGGAAAGGTGTCTTAAAAATAACAAGGAACCAGAAAGTAACAATTGAATGACAGCAAGATGATGCAAAGCAAAATAATTTAAGAATAATAGGTGTCAGTGAAAAAGCAGGGGTCAACACAAATGATATAAAACGTCTATTTACAGAAGGAATAGCAGAAAACTTCCCAATCATGGAAAAAAGATGTGATATTCAGGTAAGCGAGGCATACACACCTCCAACTAGCCATAACCAAAATAAATCTTCACCTAGACATATAATAATCAAGACTCCTGAAATTCAACACAAGAACAGAACAATAAAAGCTGTTTGAAAAAAGAAACAGATCACTTATAAAGGAAAACCCATCAGAATCATGACAGATTTCTCAACACGAACTATCAAGTCAAGAAAATCTTGTAGTGAAATATTGCAAATCCTGAAAGAAAACAACTTCCAACCCAGATTGATGTACCTTGGAAAACTATCTTTCAAAATTAATGCAGAAACAAGATACTTCCATGACAAAGAACAACTGAAGGAATTCATGACCACCAAACCAACCCTACAAAGAATACTGAAAAAAATTGTAGAGAGAGATAACAAAGACCACGGTTCCAGAAACAGTAGCAGAGAGGGAACATTGAGTGGGGCAGACAACTGAATGGAGTGAAAAAGTAGGCACCCAACAGCAGGAAAATAGCATGGCAGAGACAAGTCAGTGTATGTTGGCCATAACCATTAATGTAGATTGCCTCAATTCACTCATAAAACAAAACACAGGAAGAGTGAATCAGGAGACAGGATCCATTAATATACTTTATAAAAGAAAAACATTTAACTTGAAAGAAAATTCATTTACTGAAAGTCAAAGGAGAGAGAACAATGCTCTATGTGAGAAGGAAACAGAAAATAGTTGGGGTAGCATACCCATCAGCTACAGAATGGATAAGAAAGATACAGCATTTTTATACAATAGAAAGCTACTCAGTTATAAAGAAAGATAACCTCGAGGCTCTTGTAGGTAAATGGATACAATTTGAGATCATGCTCATGGAGGAAATGGTTCAGTCACGTGGATGAACACTGTGTTGTCTCCCTAGTATAAAAAACTTGAGTTAATGGGATCCAAAATGCACAACAGATATTGCAAAAGTGAAAGGGGAGGAAATGTCTAAAAAGGGAAGGCAGTGGCCATTGTTAATCTATAATTGTGTTTTGAAACCCTGCATTGTTTTCATCATTCTGTTTGGTTTGGTTTTACTCTGTTTTGTTTGATTTTATTATATTTGATGGACATGAACAGTTATTTCAAAGACAACAAAATATATTATGGTAACCAGTAATGATTTCCTATTATCTTATTTCAAAGCCCTGTCTTGCTTTCATTGTTTTTTTTTATTGATTTTATTCTGTTTTGTTTTGTTTGATTGTATTATGTCTGATTATATAGGCAGCTACTTTGAAGATAACAAGAGGCATTGTGGTAGTCACTGTTGTTTTCCTATTATCTTGCTTTGAAGTCCTGTAATGCTTTCATTGTTTTGTTTCGATTGGTTTTATTCTGTTTTGTTTGATTTTATTATGCCTGATGGTATGGGCAGGTATTTTGAAGATAACAAGAGGCATTATGGTAGCATTACTGATTTCCTTTTATCTTGTTTTGAAGTCCTGTACCATGTGCATTGTTTTGTTTTGATTGACTCTATTATGTTTTGTGTTTTTTATTCTCTTCAAAATAAAAAAATGCTAAAGAAAATACAGAAAAGCATTAAAATGTTATAACATAAATTTACATTTCAAATTAAAGTCAAATTATGTGAAACTAGTTTATATGAAGAGTTAAAATCTTTTAGAAAAAAATTGTCACATAGGACCTTCAGCTCTAGGTATATTAAAATTTATAATTTAAATAACAACTCAGAATCTATTCCAATGGATCATAGGCTATAAAGGATTCATAGCTCACTGAATTTATATTTGCTAAGCACAAATGAAATCACCTTCTCTTATGTGTGAACATGTGGTATGTAGTCTCAGCTCTGTGGAGCCGGAGGCAGAAGCATCACAACTTCAAACCTAGCCTGGAAACTTTGAAACTTAGAAAGAACTTGTCTTAATATGAACATTCATTAATAAATTAGGTAATGGATGGGTGGGTCTGGGGATGTAGCTCAGTGTGAACACCATGAATTTACTAGGAGTAGGCAAAAAGAAGGAAAGAAGGAAGGGTAGGAGGAAAACAGAGGGTGCAAAGGACGGAGGGTAGAAGTGAAGTTGCTAAAAGAATAAACTCTGTTGAATTAAAAAACAATTTTAAAGGAGTAGAATAGCTACATGACCAATGAAATGTCCACATTCAGGAAATAACATTTGTTTGTATGACCTTATGTTATGATATCAGAGCCACAGTGACACCAGCCTGCATGCATCTCTCCCAGTTCTGCCTCAGTGGTACCAGGTGACGGTAGTGGCCCACAATGCAAGTAATGCCCACCTGAACACCAGGGAATGTTACACAGCAAGGCGGATGTGTTCCCTTTCTCCGAAGAACTAATTGCTAAAATGAGTCACCAAATCCTCGGTAATGCTGAGCTCAGGTGCTGTCCCCAAGGAGCGGCTGTACACCCTCAGGTGAAAATACAAACAGAAGCAATGCAAGTATCAAAGTGAAAGGAAATGTACATCATATAATTAAGGAAAACATTGAAAACTTTTGTTGTGTTCTCATATTTTACTGTTTACATCGTAGTTAATTATTGCTATTGTTATAATTTTACTGATAGCATAAAACAAAATATAGTGAAAACTAAGCCATTCATCACAGACCAGCATACATTCCTAGACTCACGTCATCTATCAAAAGGAAAGCAAATTCACCCTGGGCTATAATGAACCTTAAACTTGTTGTTACACAAAACAGACACTCAAAGTGAGGGATTCAGAAATAATAAAAAATGTAAAAAATAAGGAAAAGTCCATAGAGCAAATTAAAAAGATGGTTGGCACTGTGCTATCTGACAAAGTAAGTTTTAAATTACAAAGAATCTAGCCAGTGGTAAAAGACAACTATTAATGCTAAAATCCATACTACACAACAAAACTATAATAGGTATAAAAACTGTGTCATCAAATAGCATAGCAGTGACCTTCAAAAGTCATAAATGAAATATTATTTACAAAAAATTTCATATATATAGACCAAATTATAAGGCATTCAGTGAATAAGTCTATGCTACTGAAAATATAATAAATAATATTAAGAAAACTCAAAGAGGGCAATTATCAGCAAACAAAATATAGAAAGAGGAGAAATTACTGAGAGAGAAAACACTATGTTATATTCATTTGCACATATATCTGTATACATATCCCTAACATATATGCATATTTACATGAGCACTCATACTGGAAATCATTTTCCAGAATATGTATGCCTTGAATCACTGAGGAATGAAAATGGAATAGAATTAATATTTTAACTCTATAAGGTAAGACATCATGGAATACATCAGCATATGAAATTACCACTTCTTTTCTTTCATGTGAGTGACCACTCAGCTTTCCAAATCTATAGGGAGGCACATTCTGGGCCCTGTGTAACTGAAATATTACCTCAAGAGCAGAGGAAGTGGTAAAGAGGCTACTGAATTTCAACCTTTTGAATAGGAGCTACCATAAATTATATATATGAAGTTAATATCCAGATGTCCTACAACCCTGCAATCAACAAGTCAATAAAAAATGAGTATAGAATTGCAAATGGACATTTCTTTAAAGAAGATATACAAGTGGTCAAGAATAACATGAAAAGATTCTCAACATTATTAGACTTCAAGGCAGTGAAATCAAAATCAAAATGAGAGAGCACTTCATTCCTACTAGTATGTTAACAAAGAAGAGTAGAAAATGCCAAGTATTGGTCATGTAACAGGATTGGATCATTCTTGCATTTCAATTAGAAATACAAAATGAATGAGTTTCTATAGAAAAAATTTGGTGGCTCCTTAAGAAGCTAGAACTGAACTATAAGCAAGCAAATCTGTTTCTCAGTGTATACTGAGCCCCCCAAAGAGCAGGAAGAGATGGGAGTGTCTACAGTAACAATGTTCCCTACACAAATGTGGAGACCATTTATTTATTCACCAGTGGGCGAGTGGGTAAATGAAAGGACATTTACAGAATGAATGAAAAAATTATTTAGCCTTAAATAGAATGAAGTTTTGAGACATCATGATACAATGTGGAGGAATCTATAATGGATCATAAGATCAGGAAATTAAGCTAAATACAAAGAAAATATTGTATAGTTTCAATTCATTGACATATCTAAGAATAAGCAATTTTCTAGCAATTCAAAGTGTAATGGAACTAACCAGGACTTACTGATAGGAAAGGAAAATAAGAAGTAATTGTGTCATGACTACTGAGGTTTCTTTCAGAGCACCACACCAGAGGCTCCAATATGAGAGCAACTAATTAATTTTTTTTTTGAGAGAGGGTCTTTCTGTGTGGTCAGTGGTGGCATTGAATGCACTGTGTAGCCCAGGGCAACCTCAAGCTCACAGCAGTCCTCTTGTCTCAGCCTCCCAAGTGCTGTGATTACATGCATTGCCCCACAGTCAACTAATTAAATTTTTTAAAATGCTAACACATACACTGAATCTTAAGGATACTCATACAAGCTAAAGATTAGACAGTAAGTAAAAATGACAGTACTACAAAAATTAGAATGTTTGGTTTTGAGCTAAAACAAATAATAAAGAAGTGTGATCTCTAACCACTGTAATAAAATTCTTTACTATAATTTTTTAACCTGATGAGATTCTCTGATACAATTTGCCTTGCTTTCAACAAAAGATGTAAGATGTAACAAAATACAAGAAAAATTTAGAAACTTTTAAAGCAAACATCATAAGAGTTAAATTTAGTTGTATAATTTTAAAAACATTAAAGGAGAATTAAATGGAGTAAAATAAGCCCTTATTTTTTATCCTAAATGTATATATAAGTAATAATGTTTAAATTAGTAATAGTAATAATGTTTCAGATAATTATGTCACATGGATAGCAAGATCCAAATACATGTTTATAAATGAAACCTATATTTGTATCAAGAATGTAGCTAAAAGAACACAAACAATTCACCATGCTAACATTAATCGAAAGAGAAATGGATTACCTATATTATTGTCTGAAAAAGGCAATTCAGAGTAAGAACATACAGAGGGCATTGCATAATGATAAAAAGGTCAAAACTCCAGGAAGACGTAAGGCTCAGGGATCGTTAATGTAACCAACTATAGTGCATAAAAATGTGAGGCAAAAAGAGATAAAAAGGAGAGGAGAAATAGATAAATTGAGTATTGTAACGAGGGAAACCAAGACCATGCTTAGTTACTGTATCCATACATCATTGTTCCTGATGATCCTTTTACTTTCAGCACATCCTATTTGCACTACTAAAAACAGAATGCATCAGTTTACAAAAGACTAATTGCAGGTGTTCAAAAGAAAAAGAGACTTGGAATGAAGGAACTTCATTGTCAAATCTGGGGCAATTTAGCATCAAAAAGAATATAGACAATAACGGGAAATAAAGCATTAAAAACAAGAAACAGGAGTCTCAACTAGAACTCTTGCAAGAGGGAGAAAAGAAGTGTTTTCACTGAACATTTCTTAGTAAAGAAGAAATAAAACAAAAAAATCACAGTTTTGTATCTAGAATGATATCACAAATTCCATTAAAAGGAACCGATGCATGACCAAGTTTTAGGTTTAATGCAGCTGAAGAACAAGAAATTTGAGTGGAGTGGAAGTAA
>RJWT010044449.1:0-11780 GCA_004365215.1 Cuniculus paca
AAGGCCATAGGATTGCAATACCATATAATTTATTATTAGAAGTATACACTAATTTTCATAATGGAGTTGTACAATTATCAGCACAACTCCCAACTCCTATTCTAGGTAAACACTAATCTACTTTTCCTCACTCTAAGTATGTTCGTATTTCCTAAACAGTTCATATGAATCTTACAGTTTTTAGTATTTAAGGTCTGGATTCTTTTACTTAGCATGATATTATGATTGACCCATTTTGGAGCATGTATCAGAATTGTATTCTTTTAAATGCTGAATAGTGTTCTGTCATTTGGGTAGATCACATTTTTTTCCCATATTGGGTGTACAATTCATCAACTGATGCATATTTGGTTTGTTCCACTTTCAATTACTCCAAATAATGCTGCTATGTCTACATCTATGTCTATGTCTACGTCTACATCTACATCTACGTATACATATGCATTTTTGTGTGGGCATATGTTATCATTTTGCTTGAATAAATACCTATGAGTAGAATTGCTAGATCATATGATAAGTTTACAATTAATGTTTTAAGTAGCTGTCACAGTAGCTCTACTATTTTACATTTGTACCAGAAATACAGAGAAGATCCAATTTCTTATTTCCACCTCAAACATTTGTTACTGTCAGCTATTTTAGAATGTATAGCCATTTTAGTGTGTGAACGATGGTATCTCATTTTGGTATTAATTGGCATTTCTCTAACTAATTTGTCTACTCACTTTCATGAGCTCAGCATTAGTTAAACTTTGTTGATGAAATTTTATTGAAGTCTTTGGCCATTTAAAGAATAGAGTCATCTTATTGTTATTATAAAATAGATGTATTTTTTGAGGTGTAATTCCTTTATTAGACATGTAGTAGGCAATTACATAAATCGAATGACTAAAACACTTCAGAAAATATACAGATTACGACAGTCTGTCCTGCAATCATACTAGGAAGTTAAAGAAATATGAAATAACTGTACTCAAGAAAAATAAACTCACCAATGGATTAATCAAAAACAAACCCAGATATATCCCTGCTGTATGGGTGAAACATGCTGCATTTCTGGGGCAGAAGTATGGTCATAGTAATAAATCAATTAGATTTACTAGATATTTCAATAAGAAAAAAGTCACATAGATTCTGTCATTCTTTTGCTCTAATCTGCCAAAACAATTTTGTGTTTGGAGATGGGTTCTGATTAGAGAGGGTAGATCAATGGAGACCTGTCCTGGAAAGATGTAATCTTATCTTCCAATTCTCATTTCTCTCTCACTCTAATTTCTAGCTACTGTGGCATAAGCAACTGTCTCTACCCTCACCCCATTCTTTCTGCCTTTGAGAAAGTCAAGTTACAACTGAACTGACTGAAAATTGTAAGCCAAAAAAGCCTGTCATTCTTTAAGATGTGAGGGTCTGATATTTTGTTTTAGAGTGGTGTCGTAGTCAGGGTTTGCAAGGAGAACCAGACAATACAGGACACATAATTTATAGTATTATTTTGTAATTGTTGCCCAAGAGTTAAATACAAACAAAAGAGTACAGGAAATCTAAGACACACTAAGACTCAAGGAATTTAACTGAGGGCCTGAATCCCATGTCAACATCCTGCGTAAGTCCAGTTGAAGACCTAGAGCCCATGACAATGACTCATGCAAGTCTGTTTCATGGATCTGCATTGGGAAGGCCCCAAGTTCAGTGGTGGAAGCTAGAAGGTATGTGCCAGTGGGATGAAGGATCTGTGCCAATAGGCTGAGGGTTCTGCACTGGCGCCGGAAAGCAATGCTCAAAGTAAGAGCTCCCCCGAAAAGTATCACGGCCATCCTCAGTGACAATAAGGTCCCGAGCTCCTCTGACAATGAGAAAAGCCAAGTTCATATCAGAAAACCAGCATGATAAGCTTCTCTTAGAGATTGAATGGCATGTCATCTTCCCCTTGGGAGCCAGGAAGCAATGCTCAATGTAAGAAACAGAGCTTCCCCAAAGTGAACCACAGCCATTAACAACAACATCCCAAGCTCCTCTGATGATGAGAACAGCCAAGTTCATACTGGGAAAGAAGCTCTACAAGCTCCTCCAAGAGAACCCACAGCAACAGGAGAACCAACAGCACTGAACAACAACACTATGCAGAATCAACAACACTACTTCTTCCTATCCAGTTTTCCTTTCTATCTTGGCAGTAATTCTCAGATAGGCCATTCACATTCAACGCCATGCTAATTGAGTTCTCCTGGACACCACAAGTTGACCACTAGTTACCAATCCACCACAGGTGGAAAAGTGTCTAAACTAGATTTTTTAAACATGAAATTGTTGCTGTGACTGTACCTGACCATGTAGTTTAGAAGTCTTTGGGACTGGTTTGCGGGAGAACTTTGGAAAACTCTTTATATGCAAACTAGAAAAACTCTAGTGAGAGGTTTCTGCCCTAGTATAAATTACTGGATATTATGGTGGTGGTCTACAACTTCCTCTTTCCTTTCCTGTGTGTGCTAAGAGAATTGCAATCAGTTTCTTGAGCGTCATCAATGCTTGCCCCAAGCTCCGCTTCCAATCAGAGGTCATATAACCCCCTGCCTTCTCTATATCCAGTAGAGGAAATAGCTCAATCTCACAGAGTTGTGCATACCTCTCTATGTCCTCAATAAATGCCTCCTTTTGTTACTTTCTGCTTCTCTATTGCACCAGAAAACCCTAACATCTAGAATGCTGTCCCCAGAGTCTGATGAATGATTCTGGTTGAATCTCAGAAGGCTAAAATCCTTATAGGAACACAAACAATAAGAGCCAAGCTCAAGAGGCTTTAGTTAGGAACAAGTGCTCCACCAGCAATTGGAATAGAGGTCACATTCTTTATGCTCTGGCAAAATGTCTACTTTTTACCAGTGTCCTGTGATTTTTTAGGAAGCTAAGATTTTGGGCAATCATAATTTAAAGCATCTCAATGTTTAGGCGCTGGCACAAGTATTTCTGGCTACTTTCAACTAGATATACAATGAAAATCAGGACCAAAATTCAAGATTTGAATAATTTCAAAAATTTTGCTGGTGGTTAGAAGGAAAATTCTGTAAATCCAGACTGAGGAAAACCAGAATTATAAAGAAGCCAAGTAGTTTGCATCAGGTATGTAGGGAAGATGCCTTGAAGGCATCTCAGAAATTAGCAAGACCTCATCCATCACTGGCTTAAAAGTGTAAAACTTTAAACCTTTTATTTGAAAAGAGAGCCCTCAGTCTTCTGCTAGAGATGGGTTATATAGGGAAGGTATAAGATTTTATGTTTTCCCTCTGAGGTTTTGGTCTTTCTCTGGTCCCATTCTTTTCTATTCCCGTTTCACCATTTGGAATGGGAGTGTTTATCTTGAGCCACAGTATATTATAGGTATTTAACTTCTAATTTTACTCCTATAGTGACTCACAGAGAAGCATTTGCCTTCATTCTCAAAGAAGACTTTCAACTTGGACCTAGAATTGTTAGAATTTAGTTAACTTTTAAAGATGGACTAAAGATATTTTTCATATTGAGAAAGATGTGAGCCTTTTGGGAATCATGGCCAGAATGTACTATCTTCCAAAATTCCCTTGTCGGAGGGAGTAGGTCATTGGGGGCATGACTTAAAGGATGCAGCTCCTCTTTTCTCTCTCATTTTGTTTCCTAGGTGACATGGGATGACTAGCTGTCTGCTAGATCTTTCTGCCATGGCAATGGAGCTTTGGAGCCTGCTGACTTTGGACAGAACCCACTGGAACCTCTAACCCTAATAAGCCTCATATCTTTTAAGTTGAGTGTGTCAGGTATGTTGTCCAGCAGTAGAAGTGAGTTATTTCACATTATATATAAAGTTAATTCTATAAATACTGAATGTGAAACACAAAATAATCAAACTTGTAGAAAAAAATAGAGAATATTTTCATAACTCACAAATAAGCTGGTACTGTGAACTGCATAAAATTAATAACATCTGTTATCAAAAACATTCCTAATAGAGTTAACCATTAACCCACTCAGTAGGAAAAGCTCACAAGGCTATATAAAGAACTCCAAAAAATCCATTTGAAAAGAACAACACAGTAAAAACATGGGTAAAGACTGAAGAGACCCTTTATAAAAGAATATATTAAAATGGCCAAAAGAACATATTTTAAAAGACTTTAAGTTCATTATTTACCAGAAAACAAATTAATGAGATACCATGATAGCATCATTAGAATAAGAAATAAGGTAGAACATTTCAAGTGGCAATGAAGTTTGAACAACTGGTTATCTACTACAGCATGGGTTGGTGTATAAAATGATGCAGATGTTTTGGAAACCAATTTTACTATCTATGTAAAAGATAATAAAATGCATGTATCCCTACGACCCAGAAAATTCAAATTTTGGGGGAGTAGTAAGTATTCAACAGATACACATGCATATAATCACTCTAAAGCATGTGTTTGACTTTTCATAGCACCTATAGTTATAGCCTGCTAAAATTTAAGCTTACAAAAATCTTCATCAATATTTTCCCAGGTAAATAAAGTATGGTATGTTTTACAATGTCATAATAAGAATGGACAAACTATTCAACAATATGGATGAATCCACAGACTTATATTTGAACTAAAGAAGCCATAATACAAAAGAGAATGAACACCAAAATGCTGCCTCACTTTTTTATACATGGAAATCTGATAAAAAGTTATCATTTATCCTACTACAGACAGAATGATAAAGCTGTATTTGAAACATTACTATGGCAGTGCATGGGTCTGCCTATACTGACATATGCAGACCACCTGGAGGTATATGAGTTACCAATGAAATGCAGATGATCCTTTCACAAGCTACTAAAAATTGGGGCTTAGAAATGTCACACTATCAACAATATCATCCTATGGTTGAGTAATTGAGTGTGTGACCCAAAACCACATCATTTACACTACTTACTTATTTCAATTGTAGAAGAATTTTGTTGGCTGCCAGTGTGAATAGGAACATGTTGGTGGTAAAATACCTGAAACTTGTATAGTACCAGATAGGTATTTGACCTATGAAGCACATTTTCCATGTATTTGCAGCCTCAGGAGAATGATCATGTCTATAAAACAGCTATCAGGGGATTGATGATTCCATAAAATGGAATAAAATTTATAAACATTGAAGTATGCTTTTCCCCCAAGTCATTCTCTTAAATTTTCCACCACTTTCTGTAAAGGATGAGAAAAAAGATATCAAAAATCATGCAATTATAAGGAAGATTTGTACATGACATTTTCACTGAACTTCAGCTATACTCTGAACTGTCATTCAACAAATATTTTTCTAAATGAAGGTGAAAATATAATTATATTATCCATTTATATAAAAGTACTTTTTCAATTATCAAATAGAATTTCAATCTTTAAAATGGCTTAGGTAATCAGGAGCATGTGAAACATGCATAAAGGGCTCTGGTTATACAAAAATATTTTTGCAATTGATAGTCAATAAGAATCCATAATAAAACTAAAAAGGAGGTTTTTTAAAGACAAGTGCTGCTCCTTAATCTGTGCACTATTGACATGTCTCACCCTCATTTTCAAGGATAACCAACCATATTTTCTATGTAATATTTTTACATATATAGATATAAATGAAGAGAACTTCAGTGCCAGATGTTGTCCGAAATCATTTACAAATACTTACATAACCCTTATCATAGCACCATGCATTTATTATTTACCATTGCATTTTTCAGATGAAAACAGAGATATAAAAGTTTATTGAGAAAGTTTTTCAATGTCACAAAAATTGTGTAAAGCAGAATCCAGATTTGAAACTAGGCATTGTGCTGCCAACCTCTACATGTACTGCCTCGTACCATGACTGGTACTGACCCAAGCCTTTTATTGTTTAGAAATCACATTAAGGGAGCAGTAAAAGTAGTTTATATTTAAGAAATGATATGGAAAAAAGCATATTTCATTTGAAATATTTACCTAGCTTTTACCGAAATCTTTGTTGTTGGAAGAAGCAAAAAACTATTGCAATTTTTAAACTCATCTATAATGTGGTACTTTCCACTCTAGAGATTGGTAGGAACATCTCTGGAAATGAGACTTACCAACTTTGTGAGATGAGAGTAAAAGCATAAATTTTATCTTATATCTTCTCAAATAGAGGCCCTCATTTTGTCCAAAGTGTTGACTGAAGAGTTTTATTTGATATTTGTGGATTTTAAAATATTTATCAAGTTATATTTATTTTCTATAGATAGAGCAGATATAGTAATCCTTCTTCTAAGTGCAGCTAAAAACCTTGGACACCACATGGAAATATTAAGACTCTGACAGAGATGATGTAGACTGGTCAGGTATCGTGAGACCCAGGAAACAGGATGGTGATGAGTTACCTGGATTTTTATTCTCCCTTGTATTTCTCAGACTTGTTGATGAAGAAGCTGACAACTGTCCTAAAAAGCTGATTACTGTCTACAGAAAGTTCACATGAGGGTTCTCATGATACTGAAAATGTTCTGTGTCTTATCAGTGTAAGAATGCCGGTGATCATAGTAGACTGTTGTTCCCCAAAATGTTCCCACAGGAGGAAAGAGTAAAGGATATAGAGTCTACAAGTATTATTTCTTAAATTTACATGTGAATCTAAAAATTTAAAGATTAACTAGAAATATTTATTAAATGCCTGTAATGTGCTAAGTACAGCTACACATGCTTAAAAAAAGCAGTGAACAAAACAAATACCCAATCTTTAAGGTTTGTAACCTAGTTAACAAATCACACCAAAAGCAAAGACACAAAATAAATATGCAATATGTAAAGTGGTGAAAATGAAGAAACACTAAGTAGTGAGCACACTGAAAGATAAAGGCAGTGCGATTTCATACGTGGCACTCAGTTTTGCTATCTTCCGTTAGATGGTAATTAAGCAAAGAATTGGGAGCTACACAGTCCTCTAGGAAAGAGCAAACCAGGCAGAAAAGCACAACCAGTCCAAGGACTCTGAGTTGGGAATATTCTTGATAAGGTCCATGAATAGTAACCAGACCATTGTACCTCAAGTGTAACTAATAAAGTGAAGAGTGGGAGAATTAGGATTTAGAGTTAATGGAAATCCAGAATATAATAGACCTTGGGTTTTGATGTCAATTTTCAATGTTATCTCGAGTATATCTATGGAAGACAGAGAGATAATGTATGAGTTTGATTGGACTATTGATTGGCATGTTCTCATTTATGTTTTAACAAGAAAGCTATAGGTGTTTTATTAAGAAGATTGGGAGGAGGAAAACAAGAAGTTGGAAGGGTGGTTAGTAGTCATTTATTGGTTTTATATTACCTGAAATTCAAATTGCACTAGTTACTTCTTTTTATTAGTATGTACTTGTAGTACATGATTGCATTTATCTTAGGCAGTAAGCACTTATACTTAACATATATTGATTCTTTTTATACCCCTTCTTCTCCTCACCTTCCTACCTCCCTTTGTCTCTAGATACCCCTTCCAAATTAATTTTTCTTGTTTTTAGTTCATGTTTGTAGCACATGGTGAACATATTTTGGAGGGCAGTTTTTTTTATCTTTTTACTTGTAACTTGGCTTAGATTTTATAATCATATGAAAACTATATGCATAAGCAGCATATACTCAATGGCAATGCTGCAGGGTGCTTAAGACTACAGATAGTAGAGCCATACTGACAATCATGTCTTTGTTGAAGTTATCTAGCCTCTCCATTCCTCAATGTTTTCATTTGCGATATGAATGACAGTATTCAACTGAAAACTGCTGTCAGAATTCAATGTGTTACCACAAAAAAACTTTTTGAAAAATAGAGGCATAGAAAGTACAATAGAAGTGTTTTTAATGTCAACTCTGTATTGAAATATCTTTGATTAACACTCTAATAAAAATCATTAAAGTCAGCAATGAAGAGAGCATATAAATTTTTTAACTTAAGAATGTTTATACATTTGTGACGGATGAACAGTATTTGAAGACATCTCAATGTTGGTTCAGCTCAAATATCACATGGATAGCTATTACAAGTGCCAGACACTAAATTAAATAACCAAATAACCTTAGTATGCTTTCAGGTCATGCTTAATTTAATTTTAAAATTAAAATTCCATCTAGATATATTTCATTACTATCAACTACCAAGCTACCTTAATAATGAGAACCTTTATTTTTCAAATGTTAAATGGAAGAAATCATCGTGGATATCTCCTGCTTGCAGCCTTATATTTGTACATACTGGGAACTTCTCTCCACATTGTGCTAATTGGGGCATAATTCAAAGATTGCTAATGTATTCTGCTTTTCACACAATGATCATTTTAATAATAGGGAATTATCTAAGGAAATACATTCAGAGTTTCCACACAGAATTCATTTCATGGACACTAGTTTTTCTCAGATTCATGGCAGGAAGAGTCAAATGAACAGCAGTCTGAGAAGTTCGTCAAGCAGATCCAAGGTGAAATAAGATAGATTCCTTAGAAAAACGCTTTAGTTATATAACAATTGATATAATGGATAAAATTTGGTTGCGTTCTATATAAAATTCCAGTCTTTATTCCAGAATAATGATTTTAACCACAAGAGAGATTACCGTAATGATGTCAATCAAATTTGTCATACTAGAATATAACTCTGTATTCAACCTTCTAATGCTAGTCCTATTTATGTGAAATTGCAACATTTTAGAAAGAGGTAAAAGTAATTTGCCCTTTTTGTAAAAATATTATGTAGATCACATTCGAAAATTTAAAAAAGAAAAAAGGGGAATATCAGTTCCTACATGCAATTTGGTATATTAGCAAAGTCATATATAGATTCTAATAAAAAATGTGTATATGTCACATAGCTTCAAATTATTTTAAAAACACAAAAATCCATAATCTTAGGCTTTTCAAAAGTTCATACATAAGACAGAGGAAAAAAATAGAGGAATATATGGTATTTATTTACAAAGGGAGTACTAAAGAAAATGCTTTTATAAGAATTATCTCATTTGAACTTGAAAGAAAATCTTCAAGGGTAACTTTCTTGTTCCTTTACAAAGAGTGTCAGAGAGATTAAGGAGGTTAACCAAGGTAAAACAACTAGTAACTAATAGAAGTAGAATCCAGTTCAAGTTCAGATGCATCTCAATCTCTTTATCTTCCACAATATATTTGTGCTGTGGCTAGTTTTTAGATGTTCCCCCAATACCTCATGTGGTTACAGGTGGGGTTTTACAAAGGTGGCTGGATCTAGAGTGCGTGACACTGGAATTCATTCATGGTGCAATGTTAGGCTCAAGGGCACTAGGATTAAGGGCGTGAGTGCTGCTTGTTTTAAGTGGCCTGGATAACACAGAAGGGGCAGATAAAAGGTCCCTTTTTGCTTTTGCTATCTTCTATTCCACATGAACTGTTTGTTTCTCCTCTGTGATGCCACCCTGCCTTGGTGTCAGCCAATTATGCACTGAACCCTCTACAAACTGTGAGCTAAATAAAGTTTTCCTCTCTTAATTTGTGGATATTGGGTATTTTGTCTCAGCACCAAGAAAAGTAAGAAAAAAATTCAATAAGCATACTTCTCTTGTGGGAGTCATGACAAAACATGAAACCACAAAACAATTTATGAAGTGTTGAAGCCATCACATAATTAACTATCAAGGAAATTAAGTTAAGAGAGATTAAAGTGGAAGGGTGAATGAGGATATGACCAGAAATAGCATTGTGGAAGAGAAAGAAAAATGCAAGCTGTGTCCTAAAGGATACATGGCATGTAAGTAAGTGTGGATAAAGTTACTGTAATGTGAAAGGACATTCCAGACATCTTCGTAGGAGTTTGGGATAGAGGGAGGTAGAGAAAGTGAATGGTTTACAAATGTTAGAGCAAAATGCCAAGTTCCCTTTGAGTATGTGAAGTCTTTGCATCTGCCCTAGAGATCATTAGAGTTTGGTGAACCTTCAAAGAAAGGAAAAGTTTAAAAAGATTAATAGGAACTTCAGTCGACTAAGCAATAGCATTATATCAAAATCATTGGAAATAATGTTTCTGATATTATTTTAGCTTAGTTCTTGGCAAGGTAGTGGAAATATTTAAAAAGATACTGAAAGCAAATTTATCTACTTCATCACTTTGCTAGTCAGTATCCTCTGAGAACATCTAAATGAGATTAAAATCAGAAAGAACTGAAAATGTTTGGGAGAACCATCAGCTCATGATGAAATTATGATCCTGAATAAATGCAAGAAGGAAGGTTCAATGAACTCTGCCTAGAAATATCTGTATTTAATGAAAATGAAGCAAAATTCTGCAAAGTCCTAAGTATCAACTGTATCCAGAAATAGGCCTGCCTCAGTATCCCAGATGTATTTAGTCACTGGCAAGGCTCAGCCCTTCGAACAAGTAACTATAGATTCAAAACTTTGCATAAGGTTGGCTGTGGGTCTCACAAAAAAATTAAAAAAGTTTTCTTTGCATTTTGTTTTTGATGAACAACACATAACTATGAGCTGTGCATTCTATGGGACCTGGTAGTTTTATCATTTTATGATTTCTTATGTTATATCACAAATGAAGGCTCCCCAAGCCATGTTGTGAAAATCAGCTTGGAAAACCAGTGAAAGCCATAACTGTATGTAAGCAACCATCACTTCTGTCAGAACACTGTATCACACACTCATCCTCTTAATTTACCTATTTATTAATTTAAACACCATCAATGCAATATCTGACCTTGCCCTAACTTTTACACTATGCCTATTCCTTAATATATTCTATTGTTTGGTGATTTTTCTTTCCTGTTCATTGAACAAGCCAAACTCTAAATTCAGAATGTTAGTAATTCTGGTTGCCTGCAATGTTCTCCCCCTAGATTTTCACATGAGGGCCCCTTCCATACTACTCACACTCCAACATGAGTATGTTCATTTCAGGTCTTGTTTCATCATCCTATCTAAAGTACCATCTTGTCAATCATGAAAAATTAGTTTTCTTTACTTTGTAGTACTTGCTAGTAACTACATAAATCTGACATTCATGTTATTCAGATTGTGTCTTCAAAAAAAAAAAACTTGACTAATGTCATCTATCATATCACCTATGTATACAGTAGGGCTTGATTCCTAAAAATAAATAAATACAGTTGAATAAATACTTGACAAAGGAAGGTTTCTATATTTCAGGTCCTATAACAGATCTAAGGATTCAAAGACATGATATCTTCCCTAACTTAGAGATTATAGGATATCAAGTTAAAAATAAACTTTTCTTTGTTTCCCTAATACCCTTGTCTCTTCCTTCAGTTGTTACAGATAATCCTCTTCATAGATCAGTTCATTATCTTCTTTATCAGAAGTGGACTGGCTCTGAAAAACACAGGTTTTATAACAGCAGAAGCATATATTTAAGAAGGCAATTTCCCTGGAGTTTTGTTTCCACAACTTTGTAAATAATAAAGCATAGCTTATGCTTCTAAAATATGTAATTTTTGTATATCACAGATCCTTTAGAATTTTTTAATTGATTATTACTGCCAGGTGTGGTGGTGCAAGCCTATAATCTCAGCATTTGGGAGGCTGACAAAGGAGGATCACTAAGAGTTTGACCACAGCCTGTGGTACACAGTGAGACATTATCTCAAAAAATATGAATTGCTTATTAGTGTAATGGCTGATAAACTGTGTCAATTTGAAAAGATCAGAATCTTAACTAAGTGACTCAGCAGCTCTCCATCCTAGGCTGTAGGGGACATGACCTAGGGTAGCTGTTTACACTCTAAGATGTTGTAATGGTTGATTCATTGTG
>RJWT010044450.1:0-11797 GCA_004365215.1 Cuniculus paca
AGTAAATTGTCATTTACTTATGGAAGAAAGGAATGTTAAAGTCTTTATACTGAGGTCGGGTGTTATGGCGCATACATGTAATCTCAGCTCAGGAGGCTGAGGCAGGAAGATTGCTGTGAGTTTGAGGCCAGCTGGGGCTCTAAAGTAAGTTCAAGAACAGCCTGAACTGCATAGTGAAACTTTGTCTCAAAAAAGACAAAAAAACAAAAACAAAAAAACCTTTATACTAGCATGTTTATATAGTGCATAGACACTAGTATTTCATTTGCATCAGAGTGAAAATTACTTAATTTTTGTAGTTAGTTTTAAAACACTTAATAGGAAAAAAAGGAATACTGTTTGACCAAGAGACCACTACTAGATATTTATCAAAAGAAAATAAATAGAAAATTGTGTGAGAGTATATATGTAAGAATGCTGATGCAAGTAGATGGAAAGTTTTAAGATTCAAATGATTAAGAGTAGGATACTGATTAAACACATGACGTTAGTTTCATAGGACTGTGCAATATTTAACTGTTAAGAATATTCAAAGTTGCTTATTTATATTTATAGAAAATAATGTATTCAGTGAGAAGAGGATATAAGGTGTTTGCCTACCCCTATGCACTCATTTGTTGTGTACCCTATAGTATAACCTATATTAACCTACTATTATAACCTATTATAACCTATATTAACCTATATTTTACAAGTGATATTATAAGCTGACTCATACCGCCCCAAATTCATGCATTGAAATCATAATCAGTATTACCTCTGACTGTGACTGAATTTGGAGATTTATCACTATAACATTTTTAAAAGATCTTTAGTTTTTAAAGACTTCTTTAAAAAGTAATTAAACACAAATGCATTCATATGGGAGGGTCGTAAGTCAACAGGACTGACGTGTAAGAAGAGGCAAATGGGACACACACAAGTATCCCCACATGGAGAGAACAAGCACGTGAAGACAGGGCGAGGGCAGCCGTCGGCAAATCAAGGAGAGACTGTTCAGAAGGAACCAGCGTGTTGAGGCCTTGACCTTAGGCTTCTATACCCCAGAATTGTGAGAAAAATTTCTACTGTTTAATATCCCTAGTCTATGGTACTTTATTATGGAAGTCTAGGAAAATAACATGCACACTTTTTCTTCATTTTTTTTCCTATGGGTAAATGTGTTTTCTACTTTTTCTAATGTAAACATAATTTTTTGTATAATTTAAGAACACAGGAAATAAAAAAGAAATGAAAAATGCTAGAGTATGTTAACTGTGAAACACTGGAATCTTTGGAATGGTTTCTGCTAAGAAGTCTGTTAGGAATTAATGGTTAAATACTCACATGTATCCAACTGTTCACAGACAATCTTGCCCAGAAGTAACACTTCTAAGTCTTTTTGCTGATCTTTTTATTTCTTATTTCAAATAAAATCAAGTGAATTCTTAATTCAGATAGTTTTAATCATAGTAACCACATCAGAGCTGATCAGTTATGAAGAAGTGGGGTAACCTTTTGTCCAATAGATTTTGTTTCTAGTCAGTCATTACTGTGTGTTCCAGAACTTTCGATGCCCCATAGCACCTAGTACAATTCTATATATAATTCTTCACTGATGTCTTTAAAAATGAAAGTGAACAACTGCTTCTCAACATTTTACTTTGTTTCATTTCTTTGTTAATTGATGGATGTGTCCATTGTAGTATGATATACCTAGAAATCATCAGTTTGTCCACTGTAAGAAGCTACCTATCAAAACAGAATAAAGGATATGTCAGTTTTTCCTTTAACAATGAATAAAACCTGCAGTATATTGAGTAAGAGAATTTGCCCTAAAAATGTCAATATCAGGATTGTGATAGTTAGAGAAAAGGACATGGAATTGACAGTCAGATTGTATTTTGTATAGTCATTTATCAAAACTTGGATGGCCTTGCACATAGTATATTTTTGATACAATGCGAGACATTGAGATAATCTCCTCTTCTAAATCAAACATATTCTCTAAAATTCTTACATGCATGTTAAGATTTAAAAGTAATGCAGAATCATTTTAAAGGAAGGATTTATACATATGGAAATATATTTAAATCCAAGCATTGTAAACGTTCAGGAAATGCATCATTGAAGGTCTAAATTTTTTAAGATATATTTTTAAGTATATCATAAAAACTATTTTTCAAGACATTTAATTGTTAAATTTCACTTACAATTCTTGATAATATGTAATTGGTTAGGACCTATTTGCTTTTTGAGTAGATGTTGTATAATTGCAATAGATAATTGTGCATAATATGAATATATGAATACATGTATGCACGTTAAACCCTGTGAAAAACTTCCATGAAAATCTAATGCAAAATATTGTGCCCTATATATATAGTGGAGGGGCGTGTCATTTCCGTGGAGTACTAGACTTTCAAATCTTATTTGTTTTTCAAAACTGCAACCAACAATTAATGTATCATTATGAGAAGATAAGAATTTGTGTTCTTTTCTTAGAAAATAAGTGTAGAGAAATGTACTTAATCATATCACAGGTAAAGTGCGTATCAAACAAAGCTATGTTCTGACATTGCACAGAGAACTACTAAGTTTCTGTGTGTATACTGCTTATTGCTTGTTTCTTAGTGATTTTGCCTGGCAGTGCCTTGACAAGCAGACCTGTGCTGACTACCCTTACTCCCCCATTTTTAGGCTCACGGGGAGCATTTCTGACCTTGTTCTCTAATTCTCAAATATCTCTCTGTACTGATTTCACTCTGTTTCCATCAACTTGACCGATTTTTAGTTACTCACAAACACTAAACGTTCAGAATTCACAAAAACAGAGAGTTTTTGCTGTATGTCTTGCAAAGAGTATTAGAAATACAACAAATAAAGAAGTATTTCGAGAAAAACTGCCTTGCTTTGACTCCATTAGTAAAATGTAAAAATGGTTCTCCACTTCTTAAATACATTGTTCCAGATGCTTTGGCATAGGATAGGGTTTAGTAATTTCAGACACCTAAGTGCTAAAATTCATATGAAAGTTTATGTGAAAGTAATGTTATTTATATTTAATAAACAGTTGTTGGGTTTTATAATTTAAATGAAAAATTTTACATTAACTGTTGGCTTTAAATCTTCCTGGTTAAAGATAACTAATATTAAAAGAAAATTTAAAACTAGAACCATTTATTCAAAATTCACAAATCTAAACACATGTAATAATTATACCTAGCTAAACTTTCAAATAAAATTGTAGTATTACACATTTGAAACTATTAAAGTATAAAGTATAAGACTGATCCAAGATTTAGTACATTTTGGATTTCAAAATTCTTCAACAAAGATAGACTCTGTAAACATCTAAACAAAGAGAAATATGGGTATATTATCCATTTTCTATTTATGTGTTCCACTGTCCTTCAAAAGTTGCCAAACATCAGCTTTCAGGATTGCCCTCAATGATCCAGAAGCTGAATATTAAAGAGTTAAAGGGAACTGTCTCAGGAGATTGAGCTGGTGGTTCATGAAGGGAAAGATTCCATTGGCTATCACTCAGTTCATGTTCTCACTACCTATGTAAAATAAAAATTATTGTCATACTGGTCCCTATCATAAATACTATCATCTTTCACAAAATTGCCCAATTCATGAATCTCTTCTCCCATTAACAGCAGCAGCCACTTCATTTGCATAAAACCAGAATTTTGCTTGGATTGCAGTGAAGGCCTGTTTCAAAAGCAGCATCCCTCTTGGCCTGAGGAAGGAGCACTGCAAGGGTCTTGTGCTCTAGAAGACTGTTATGTCACTTCCCTGCTTTGTCATTCTACACAGAAAAAGGGGAGTTGGGAAGATGATTCTGGAGAAAGAAGGATGAGTCGTGATAACAGGATACAAAGTGAGTGACTGATAAATGATGACTTACAAAGGGAAAACGATTGCTCAGTTTCCTTGGTAAATTTTGTATGCACAATAAAATTAATTGTGTTCCTGATCATAAGGTTTTTTTTGTCCTCTATGTTTGATGGTTTCTTGGGTTAATATACTTTGTTTAATTTGAAAATGTTATATACCATATAATTATTACAGATATTTTACCTAATTCATGTACATGTCACTTGTACTTCCCTTCTTGCTCACATAATTCCATAAACAATGATTTCCCTCCTTTTATCTATTTTGAGAGAAAAGAAGAAAATAACCTTTGCCTTTGGAAAATAGTTAAATTATACTTCCTTACTAGTAAGGGCCTATAGAGACCAGTCTAAAATGTGCAAAGGAAGAATGAGATTGAAAGACATGTACAAGAATATTTACATATTAAATATGAAAATGCATTGACCAAATAAAATACCTAGAAAAGCATGTTTTGTTTGTTCAAATAAGACATGTGAATTTTCCAAAACTCTGAATTACTGATTATCAGAGTCCCATACTATTCGTTTGCACAAATTGGTTTCATTTTTCCCTCAATTGCTACATTTACATCAGTCAATCTTCCCTTTATAACACTTTAAATATGCATTACAAATATTTGAGAACTTCCTACTCTTTTTCAATTACTATACTTAGTCCAGTATACTTAGTCGTTATTAAATTCTGTATCATAATCTGTAAATTTTCCTATCAGCATATGCTAAATATACTGAGAATTGGGCTGGAATTGCTTCTTCCCATTTTAGTTCATGGATGATGAAAACAGGTATGGAAAGATATTACCTTAAACTGGTAAAAGCCATTTCTGACAAGCACATTGCTAATGTTATACTAAATTAGGAACAAATGAAAACTTTCCCTCTAAAATCAGAAACAAGACAGATACCCATTCACCACATCTGTTCAATATAATACTCAAAACTCTAGCCAGAGCAATCAGGCAAGAAAAAGAAAAAAGAAAGGAAGGAAGAAAGAAAGAATGAAAGAAGAAAGAGAAAGAAAGAAAGAAAGAAAGAAAGAAAGAAAGAAAGAAAGAAAGAAAGAGAGAGAAAGAAAGAAAGAAAGAAAGAAAGAAAGAAAGAAAGAGAGAGATAGGAGAGGAAAATGCTAAACAATCCTTATTTGAAGATGCCATGTTCTTTCCTGTAGAAGTCTGATTCCCAAACTGGATAAAAACCCAACTAGAAAAGAAAACTAGAGGCCAGTGTCCTTAATAAACATAGATGCAAAAATTCTCAGCAAGTTAATAGCAAGTAGAATTCAGCACAGTATCAAAAAGATGATACAACATGATCAAGTAGGTTTAATCCCAGAGATGCAAGCATGCTCCAACATACATAAATCACTAAATGTAATACATAAACAGAAGCAAGGTAAAAAAAATATGATCTTTGCAATAGATGCAGAAAAGGCTTTTGACAAAATCCAGCACTGCTTGATTACAAAAATCTTGATGAAAACAGGTGTAGAAGGACCATATTTGAATATGATAAAAGCCATATATCATAAACCAATAGCCAGCATCATAGTAAATGGGGAAAAATCTAAAAATATTGTCCCTAAAATTGGGAACAAGACAAGGATGTTCACTATCACCTCTTCTGTTCAGCATAGTACTTGAAACATTAGCCAGAGCAATAAGGCAAGAGAAAGAAATAAAAAGGATATGTAGGGGAAAGAAGGAACTCAAAGTATCATTATTTGCAAATGACATGATACTTTACATAGAAGACCTAAATAAATCCATCAAAACCTCTTAGAATTAGTAAGCCTTTTGTTATCACCCTGCCTTTTATTTCCTGTGTGATTTTATCAAACTACATGCTGATAATTCCCAAACTTGCTTGAAACTCCTCTGAGTAAGACTTATGTATCCAAAGTCAACTTTGCATAAGCAAATGTGTATTACATGAATCTCAGACTCAATATAGTCTAAAATGGGTTTCCGTTATCCCCCTTTTCATATCTGAGTTTTTTGAGCTTTGTTTCTATTTCCAGTTGTTTAAACTAAGACGGCTAAAATGATTCTAGATTGTTGTTGATTCTCATACACCATATTCACTCTAGCAGCTAATTGTAAAAGTTTTATCTTCATATCTGTATTCTGATTAGTTCTTTCCATTAACATGACTACCAGTTTTAAGAGAGGCATAATCATTTATTACCTGAAAAAGAGAAACAGCAACTCAATGGATCTCCCAAATTTCGTATTTGTCTGACAACACAGCAGAGAATATAACTATGCTACCATGTTAGTTTTAGTATGCCCTGTTAGCAACACTCTTACTGCTTTCCATCTCTCAGAATAAAACCAAAAGTCTTACAATGATCTATAAAGCTCAACATTTTTTGTCTCCTTATAAACAGTGCGTTCTCATCTACTATTGAACACATTACTTTGCTTCTCCCATTCTGGTCTCCTCAAACACCCTGGTTATTTTTTCTGTCACATTTCTTGCATTCAATATTCTTTAGATATGGAAACTTTCCCTGAAATCCATAGAATGAATTGTCTCATTTATTTCAGGTCTAATTCAAAATGCATCTTCTCAATTAGGCATTTTCTGATCATCCAACATCTATATTTATACACACACACACACACACACACACACACACACACAGAGATGGAATTATTTTTCCGTTGTCATTTTCGTAAAGTCAATAAAAATCCTTCCAGTTGGTTATCTTAGTGATCTGCAAGAACAGGTGCACACAGGCTCAGAAAGGTCACTGAAGAATCCTCACCAATTTTAAGAACCAGAATAACTATTAACAAAAAAATAGATACCACAAATGGTGCTAATTATATTTAAAGGAAAAATAAGAAATCAAAGTCAATCATTTTAAAAAACTTCACTACATTTTACTATTATTTATGATCTTGAAATTACTTATACCTTTTTGTCTACATGATAAAATACTATATATTAGAGTCTCATTATTAATAGTATTGGTGTTCTATAAAGTCAGAATGAGCAATGAGTTAGTAAATACTAGAACCAGTCCTGCCAGGGGAATTTCAAAACTTAGGTCTCTGTGAGGTTCTGCTCAGGACCTTTTTATCAACTGATCAATAAATAACTTTGTCTTATGTGAGAATCTGTTTAAATACATCTACTTAATATATATTGTTAATTCATTAACATTGAACTCATGGTCAACCATGTTATACTCGTGTGACAGAAGGTTATCTAACACACATTTTTTTCATAAGGCACATCATATATTTTTCCACGAGCACACACTAGGAACGTAAGACAAAATTTCAGTATTATTTTGAAGAACCATTTTGAACAGTGAAATAATGCATAAAAAGTTTAAAAATGTGACACTAGATAGATCATAAAAAGAATACTCATTTATTGTATGGGAATGGAAATAAGAAATCATTATGGACTTCTTCATACTCTGCCAAGATTGCCTGGATTACACAACTCAGATTTTTTGTCCCTCTGAATATGTCACTCAATGACAATGGAAGGCTATAAGCATTCTTGTTAAGTTACAAATACATATTTTTAATACACATTTTAACAAGTAGGCAAACCCCAAATATAGACTCTGTGAATAATGAGCATTGACTACATAATGAGACATAATATGACCAACTCACCAGTATAATGTGTCTGAACTCCACATTCAGTCATATCACATTGGCAGTTTCAAATTGACAGCGGTAGAGGTAAATCCACCATTGAAACTGGTAAGTATTAGATGAACAAGGTGACGTGCATTTGTAATTCCAGTTCCTCAAGAGGCTGAAAAAGAAAGATTGCAAGTTTGAGACCAGTGCACTGAAAAAACAATTGGCAGATACTACAAACAAAAGAGTTATTTATTGTTCAGTTGACTGCATATACCCCAAGAAAAATATATAGAAAATATTAATAGCATACCTGGTGTGATAGAAAAATGCAGTGTATACTTGCTGGGATTAAGAAGGAGTTTCAACTTACTTGGCATCGTGATCCCAGGGGATTTTTGTGGCACACTTCTAGGTTTATCGGGGAGTCATGGAGACACCACCTTGAGGGCCTTTGTCTGCTTCCTGGTTCCTTCCACTCTGGCACTCTTCCCCCGCTCTGTTTCCGACTATAATGAACTAAGTAGCTGTGCTCTGCCATGCCCTTGCGCCAGGACCTTTCTAGCTTGGATCCAGATGATCATGGATTGAAAATATGAGCCAATCAAGCCTGTCCATCCTTAACCATTTAAGTTTAACCTGAGCATCTCACCGACAGCGTGTTTGTTTACCTACTGACTATTCCAAGTGTTGCTTGGGCAGGTCTTATTTAAACCAGTCGATTCTTGTACTGAATAAAGTTGATAAAATTGTCATTTTTATATTTATGGTTATATTATCTCATAAAAATTAATAAAAAATATGCACTATTTGGTCATCTTGCATTTAAATAATTGGACTGGTTAAGTGGTTAAATTATGGCTGTCAAGTGTTTTTCTCAGTGAAGGAAAAGCTGCTCAATATCAGACTAAGAAAATTATTACAATAAAGACACACTGCTAATTTTTCCCTGAAAATTCTCCCTTTTTCTTGGAGTCCACTTCTTTCAGCTTTCTCATCAGTTCCTGAAGTAGTTCTGACTGGAAGTCCTCTTTAATGAGTGTCATCTGTAGTGGTTCATGGCTGCCTCAGTGTCCTGAGTGGATTCAAAACATTTACCTTTTATGGTCATTTTGACTTTGGAGAAGAGCCAGGAGTCACACAGCACCAGCCTTAATGGATTTGATGGATGAAGACATATTGTAATATTTTTACAAGGATGCCTTTCTGCTGGATGATATTTGGCAGCATCAATTACCATATTTTTGATCATCCTTCATAAAGGCATAAAAAACATCTTCCAGAACTGCTTCAGAAAGTGGGAAGAATGATAATTTTTTTTAAAGTGAGGGAAATTATTTTGAAGGGGATTAATAGCAAAGTGTCACTTACTGGAATGATTTTTTTTATTTAAGCAGTCCCAATATTTTTCAATTATTCTTTATAGGTCAAAATATATTGTGTTTAGTCATTATACTGTAACACACACATGTGCACTCACACATGGATGCTTTTTCCAGTATTTAAAATGTATCATTCAATCAGCAAAATATTTATTCATTTCATTAAGGAGTGAAGTTTCAACACCAGTCCTTGTTGTTCTACTTATCAACATAGATCAAAATATCAATCAATATTCATGTAAGGTCACTAATTATTGTTGCAATTATAGGTTGGTTAGGAATTTTAAAATTCAGGAAAAAAATCAGTGAAAGAAATGATACCAGATTATTTTTTAGTTAAATGGGATTTTTGTAATTTTCTGTAAATTTTTATAAACACTGCATATTTCATAAGTAATTGGAGTATCTCTCCTATACATCTTGCTTAACAAATAGAATGCATATTAAACATATCTATAAATAAGGTATACATTTTTTCCTCAGAGATAAATGAAAATAAACTTTTTTTCACAGATAAATGAAAATAAATTTATCAGCACTCCACTGCTAAAAATCCACTCCCGGTTTAGATATTTAGTGCACCGTGCCACCTACTGAGTTGTTTCAACTTTGTCAAGAAGGCCTCTCTGAAAGGTCTCTTCAAATGGACAGAGCTGGTTCCATCCCATGTGGCCTATATACAGGCCATGAGAAATACAATTTCCTCAATATATTTCCACATTAAAACAGTGTTTTCCCAGTGCAGTCATTACTCCAGATAGATTCCTTCCAAGTTTATAAAGCAGCTACTCACCTTTAATATTTCTTAGGAAGTTAGATATTAATTAAATATGTTTCCCAGTTTATGGGGAATAGAAGATGCTCTCTGAGTCCTGTTTTGGGAAGCCCTTCTTATATCTTGAAGCAGAAGATTAGCAACTTCCTTCCCTCTGTTACAAGAATGGCAAGATAAATTAAATTTATTTGAGTTTTGTAATAACATATAAAAATAATAAAATGTTATAAATAATATGTATGGCTCTAAGAAGGTAGTCATTTTTTAAAAATATAAAACAAGATTATTTTAAGAAGTTACATACAGCTGTTAATCAACAAAATACTATATATATGACTTAACTTTGGAAAAGATTAAGGGCTAAATTGTTTTTACCTGTGAATTTTCTCACATTTGAAATAATTACTATACCACAGTTTTACCCAAAGAATAGAAAACCAGTAACTGCCTCATGAAACTAACAATGGCTTTGCTATCAAAACCAATGAAATTTCAAAAAGTAAAGTGCTAGAATGATAGCACCAACAAGCACAAATAACAGAACTCTAAATAAAATAGAACAACTAAATTCAACAATTTCTTAAAAGAATTTCATCCTTATAAATTAAGTTTAGTCCAGTACATATAACAATTACAACAATAATTGTATAATGCTGATGAAAGCTAAAATTCACAGAGCATTCAAATGGGCCATACAACACTATAGGCATTTCACATATGCCGAATCATCTAATTCAAACAACCATCCAAGTGTGCCTTTCTTGTTCTGTAGATGAGAGAACTGAGTTCTGGAGAGATTAGAGCAAGCTGCCCAAGGTCACACAGCTAAGAAACAATGGGACTAGAATTTCAACATGGGCTTCCTGGGCAGCCGCCCACACTGAGTGAACATGAACATCTGAAGAAAATGTATGGTATCGCAATAAAAGACATTTGGAAACATTTTAACATTAATTATATGAAAAATATTTAGAAACCAAAAATTATAAAATGGAAACATATATAAATCTGCATTACTTCATTAAAAATATCTCGAAGTAGAAGTATTATCTTCCTTAATAGTGAAACATGAGGTTGGAACTCAAAACAGAGATTTTAATGTGAGGTCTAAAATTTCCACACAGAAAAGCTGACATATAAGAGAAATAAAGAATAATGCACATTTGAATGGAAATTAAATATAGTTAAAGGTATTTTGGTTACATAATTAGAAAACCTAAATTAATTTCCCAATGCAGATACATAAATATAATCATTTTGCATTTATCTGTAATCACAATGTTAAAAATATTTTCATAACATAATAAATTTTAAATACTTAGAAATAAATGTTCTGAACCAAATTATCTAGTTTTCTTGTAAAGAAATCTAGAAATTTTTGAGGACATAAAGATATAAAGAAATTTTAAAGTTAATTTTCAAAATAAACACACACAGGGCTGTTTTTTGCAAAATAAATTATTGAACTAGTTTTACTCTAGGAAAGAAACATATTATGCAGTCGCAGTAATTAAGATCAACTTAAAACCTAATAAAGGTTAGTGGACTAAAAATTGTTAACAGAGAAAAAGAACCTAGAAAAATCATTCTGAAGCATAGGTGCCCTGAGGCTCTCCTATCACTTTACATTTTATATCCAGACACTATGGCTCTGTCTACAGATATTTTTATTAAGCCTTGCATTATTTACAGGCACCGAGGATGATTCTGATTGACATAGTCTACATGTTGTTTTGACGTGACAAAACAAATATGATAAACCAAATGAAAGCAAACATTTTTCAATGGTGTTGGTAAGTTTTGTTATTAAAGGGGAAAATGTATTCTAAAATCACTGAATGTGCATCGAGATTAGATTAAAGACCGCTGGGCATGGCACTGCACCCCTGTTACCTCAGCACTAAGGTAGAATGAGGCAGGAGGGTTTCCATGAGTGTGAGGCCCAACCAAGCTACATAGTGAATTGAAGTTCAGCATGAACTACCTAGCAAGACTGTCTCAAAACACGCCCCCCCCCCAAAAAAAGGGAATGATGGATTGAGGAGTTACATAGAAGAAAACAAGCTGGGGACAGTGATGGAATATGTCTGTATTACCAGAAGGAGGAGGAGGAAAAAGCAAAAAGGGGGTGAATGGAAGAGAAAAGAA
>RJWT010044451.1:0-11783 GCA_004365215.1 Cuniculus paca
GAGGGGATGCTGCAAACTTCCCTGTGTGCAGTGAGCGTCGCCCAGGGCTACACGGCTGGCGGGCTCCTAACCCAAGCCCCAGCTGCACTCGAATCCCGTTCTGAGCAAGAAACAGGACGAGGAGGGACAGGAGTGGAAAGCACGGCAGCAGTGGCCCGAGCGCCCACGTAGAGCATCCGGAAGGGAAGTCAGTCCCCAAGCCAAGTCTCCTTTCCACCTTGGGCGTCGGGCCACCAGCCGAGGGGAGGACACGCTTACCCTGTGCGGCCGGTAGAAGCCGGGGGCACAGGTTTCGCAGTTGACCCCCGCAGTGTTCTGCCGGCAGCCGATGCACACCCCGCCTCCCTGGAACTGGCCCGCGGCGTTCAGGCTTTTCTTCTGCTTCGCGACGCTCTCGTCGTAGTAGCAGTCTTCGGCTTTCCTGTGACAGTTGCATTCTGGAAGAGGATTTCAGCATCTCAATGAGCACACACCGGGCATCCTGTGGGAAGCGGCCCTCATCTCCCTAAGCAAGTGCCCGCGGCTGCGAATTAAACCGAAACTCCAGAGTAAAGATTTTAGTAAGACAGAGGCAATGCCCTGACGCACAATCAGGAAAGGCTGCCCAAGAATACATCTGCGTGTCTGCCTGACCCCAATTCACTTTGAAAGTCCATGGCAGTCAGCACTGACCACACCAGGCTAAGGGCAGCACCGGCCGAGCCGGTCACAGGCTGGCGACTGCCAAAACGTCCACCTGGGTAGCTGCTTAAGTAACTGTATTATGTCCACATACTGCCTACTGTGTAACTGCCTTTACAAACAGCATTTCAAATTGCTAGCATGGAAAGGATTTAAAGACAGGTTGTTAAGTCAGGCATGGTGGCACATGCCTATAATCCCAGCACTAGGGAGGCTGAGGCAGCAGAACTGCCAAGAGCTCAAGGTCAGCTGGAACTGCACAGTGAAACCCTGGATCAAAATAAAATAAAATAAAATAGATATGCCGTTCAGTATTAAAAAGCAATGTGTGATCATATTATAGTATGTATGTGTACCCATGTTTATACCGTAGCGGCACAACTCCACAATACCTAAATCTTGGAAGTGGCCTACATGTCCAATAACAGATGAATAGATACAGAAAATGTGGTATTCACATGTAAGGGAGTACTATTCTGCCATAAGCAAGGGTAAGCTTGAGTCATCTGTAGGAAAATAGATGTACCTTGAGACCATAAAGTGAAGTAAGTCATACACACAAGCTTAAAAACTGCGTGGTTTCTCTTCTATGAGAAATTCAACATATAAAATTAAAGAGCAAAATAAAAGACAGACAATAGGAAACATGGAGATAGATCTTTTGCAACTCAGAAGGGGCCCAAGTGATGGGGGGCGATTAAAAAGAATTAAGATGTGTATTGCAGGTGTACCAACTACGTGGAACGCATGCAATCATTGTGCACTGCAAACACATACTAATGAAAATAAAATAGATAGAAAAAGTAATGTGTGGGGCAGGGGAGTTAGATCAGCAATAGAAACGAAAGCATGCTTATTCTAGATGAGACCTTGGGTCTAATTCCTAGCACCAAGGAAAAAGTCTAAAAAGCAGTAACTGGCAGAACTACACAAGAAGTTGCACTATGCTAATATAAGCCTCATTTGCATAGCATTTTAGGAAGCACTCTAGGAGCTCATAAAGGTAGGGAGGGTTAGAGACGAGTGCTGCTTTCTGTCCTATTCCATATATCATCAGATGTTGGGATGTTGTGGCTATATGGCATATCTAAAAATTAAACGCAAATTAATAAAGAACAAATGAATAGATGAGAAGGGGGCCTTAGATGAAAGAGCAAATCCATGAAGACCACTTAGCCCTCAGTACTTTAGTTTATTAAAGTCACCAGCAGCTCTCTGGAGTTCTGAGAAACCAAGGTACCTACTATGACAAATGCCATCAGGATCCTCAGCCTTAAACACAGAGAGAGAAAGCAACAGAGAGAGACAGAGAGAGAAACTGCCTTTCCCCTGGTGTACGGCACTGACCTTCGCAGGTATTGCCCGAGGAGACGGTGCCCGGCCTCCAGGGCTGCTGGTGGTAGCCGGGGCAGCACCTGTCGCAGCTCTCCCCGCAGGTGTTGTGCTCGCACTGGCATTGCAGTCGCTAAGTGAGAAGGGGTGCAAGATGTTATCTTATGTACGAACAGAAACAACCACCATCAAATAGATGGCAAGGCTGCACTAGGGAGGCTACGTGGCTGCCGCAGACACTGGCGTTTCAGCTTTCGAGAGGAATCTGTGCCCACAACCTGGTTACAAGCACAGGCGAGGAGGAACCCAACAGAGATAAAACATGGGCGAAAAACAAGAAGTTTTTAAAAAGATGCATTGGCTTTAATGCGTTGGAAGCTCTCATCAATAATTTTCTTAACTATGAGGAGATTTTCCTATCAATTTCTCATGAATAGTTTGCTGACGTGCACTTCTAGAATTTTTTTAGTAAAAAAAGAATAGAACAATTTGGTGCTGTGTAGCTCAGTGATGGAGCATTTTCCTAGCATGCACAAGACCCTGGGTTCAATCCCCAGGGAAAAAAAAAAAGATAATCCTATTCCAGAATACAAAACTACTAAGATTGGAAGGGAAAAAGTAACCTCGTGTGTCTTGAAAAGAAAAGTCATATATTATTTACTTAACATTATGCTAAAATACTTAAACTTTATCTTGCTTTAGTATCACAAAAATGGAAAGGGAGTAAAGGGATGAGAAGAACTCTTCTTTGGAAAAAAAGTAAACATAATGGATAATTGTTCACAGTTTCTGCTTGACTCTTCTATAGAGAGAAGCGCTTCCGAACTCGCCAGACTGCTGAATTCCGATAAATGGTATGCTACAGATGTCTTACCACCAAAAATCACAGTGAGGACTTAATCACAAATATGTCCTCCAGCTAAAGCAAAATGATGAAACTGTTTAAAAAAGAAGCCGGTTAAATCATCTGCGAATCTTTCTTTCTTTCCTGTGGCCTGGTTTAATGCCCTACAACATTTGCCTTGAAGAAAAAAGAGAGAAATGAGAGGATTACAGCTACGGCTTCTGGGTGGAGTGCCCCAAAGTCCCCCGGAGCACAGGACTCACCTTCGTGGTGTCATCCCATGGACAGCTACTGGCGTGGCCGTGGCAAATACACATCCCTCCGACAGAAATGTCCTTGATGGAATAGTAGTACTGCAGGAAAGAAGGTCACAAAGGGAATCAAGTCTCTTTGCTTCAGTGAGAGGAAAATGTCTGCACAAATATCTTGGATGGTGTGTAAGTCGGGTAATCTCAAATTATAGGTATGTTCTAAACCTATATTTCATGTGCAAAAAATCTTTTTGTTTAATTAAAATCAAAGTAGTCCATCAACAGAACTCAAAAGAATCTAAAACAATTTTCCAACTTGACTTCATCTTAAACCAAAGTAATTGTCTTCAAAACCCATGTTGTGGAAATGCCTAAAAATACTGTTAAATTGAATACAGCCGTATCTAAAAAGGATAATACAACACAAATGAGTTAAGGTTTATTCCAGAACACAGTCTAACACACTGGGGGCAAACCTACAGCACAGGCATTACTGCATTTTTCTTTTAAGGCAAAAAATGCTAATGTGGAGTAGTTTTATCTAAAGTAAAGCCTCAATACCCAGGTTTAATTGCAGTTTAGCATTTTGTAATAAATAAGTGGGTTGCAGTTTGGCCCTCAATCCCTAAAGGGTTTGCTATCACTGGTCTAACATAAAAATCAGTACCTGTAAAGGACTACAGAAATAGGATAAAGTGATTCTCTTAAGATCTGCTCTCACCACTTCTTTATTTTTGTGTTAAGTGCTAATACATTTCTCTTATATTCGTTTGACTTTGCATATTGCAATATTGCCAAATTCACTTATTTCTAGTACTTTTTTACGGATTTTCTATACATGCAAACATATCATCTCACTGAATTTCATCAGAACCAAAATCTCTGCTCATTAGAAGTCCAAGTTAGGAAAATGAATAAGCAAATTCCAGGCAGATGGAAGATATTCATGATAAACACATATCTGAAAAAGGACTTGTGCTCAAATGGATGAAGGTCTCTTGTAACTCAGGAGTAAGGAGACTGGTCTCCCAATTTGAAAATGGACACCAAATGTGATCAAAGACTAATAAGCAAAACATTCGAGATTAGTCATGAGAGAAATGCAGACAGACATCACTGGCACAGGCCACCGTGTATGGTCACAGCCTTTGACCTGAGGACCATCCAGAGTGCTAGGAACCTGCAAGCACCTGACACAACCAGAGCTCTCATACGTTGCTGGCCAGGTTGGAAAATGGTGAAACCACTTTTGACAAGTGTGCTAGTTCCTTAAAATGCTACCCAGGTATGAAGGGCTACAAAAACAGGTGAAACCTGTATATTTTAGTCAATAATCCTCAAGTTTTACCCTGAGAAGTCAGCTGTGATTCTGATGCGCTTCCCTTTATAGGTGATTTGTTTCTTTTCCTTAACAGCTTTTAGGATTTTATTCTTGTGTTGAATTTCTGGAATCTTGACTATGTATAGCTGGTTGTAAATTTTCATTGCTAATTGGAGTTCTCTATGCCTCATTTATCTGTATGTCAAATTCTTTTTTCCTACTAGGAAAGTTTTCTGTCCTGATGTCTGTGAACATTTTTTTAATGTCATATGTAGTATCTCCTGCTGGTTCATTGACTCCCATCAATCTTAAATTATTCTTCTTTGTCTCATCTAGCAGCTGCTGGATTGATTTCTCATGGTCCCTTGCTTGTTTTGAGAAATATTTCTTTCCCTGGTCACTAACTGCAAGCCTGTCTTTAATATCTGAGATCTTGTCTTCGCATTGGCCTAATCTGCTTTGAATACTTTCAATGAAGTTTTTATTCTCCTGGATATCTGCTTGAATCTGCTTTATGGATTCCATTTCTTTCCTGTGCTGTGCTTCCATAATTTGCTTAAACTCGTCTATTTTTTTTGTCTGTGTCTGTTCTAACATTGCTAAGCATGATGTGCATTTTGGTAATCTCTGTAGTTACTTGAGAAATTACGTCTGATTTCATCTTTCGCAGCGCCTCGTTCAATTGCATTGTTGTTTCCACTTCAGAGAGACCTGGTCAGGGGCGTTCAGATTGTCTCACCTCATTGTCCCCTGGTTTTCAACTTTTAAAATTCAAGTTTTAAAATTAAAATAAAAAGCATCCTGACTTGCAGAAAACAAGATGTGCAACCATAGTAGGGTGTGAATAACAAAGACGGCCTCATGCACCACACCAGGGCATCATGGGGATGCGGATGGGGCCAGGGTCCTGTGAAGGTGATGTCGTCAGTGCCATCACCTAAAGTGGCAGCCACAGCAAGTGACAAATGCTCTTCAATAATGTAAGGATGTGATAGCTCAGAAGGAAAAAGCCAACTTTGGAAGAGAAAAATATTTCCCTGAAACAAATTAAACTTCTTCCAGGGGTCAAGAGCCCCAGACTCACCCGCCTGGTAACAATAGGGTCAATGTCTCTGGGGTCCAGGTGGCTGAGGGTCATGAGATCCGCGTTGAGTGTCCGGATGCGCTGCAGGCGGAGGCGGATGTATCGTGCGGAGGTGAATTCCAGCAACTTGGGGGACAGGTCATCCGCGCTGGGTCTGCCGTTGATGAGCGATGTGTGAATCTGAAGATGAAGATGCGATAGAAACATCATTGTTAAGCATGCAAGAATACAGCCTGGATGTTTAAATTTAGAACATAAGATCCACAGATACATAAAGTGAAAACCAAACAACTGAGCTCTTGTAAGAATGTGTCCATGTGTGTCGACCACTCAGGGGTCCCCAGGTCCTCATTCCTGTAATGGATGGACGCTTTCCATCCAGTGTCTCAGAGCTCCCTGGAAACTCCTCCCAGAGCAAGGAGGACATTTCAGCATCTATATCAGGCTAAGGCTTTGGAGAAGCAATTTCCAAATGCCATGATCATGCTAGAGAGGAGAGTGGGGCAGCAGGTCTGGAAGATGCCCACTTTCTTAATTAATGTCTGCTCTTGAAAGAAGGCAGGCTTCCTGCAGAGTCCCTGTGCGAAGAGCACTTTGAAGTGTTTCGTAGTCGTAGTTTCACCTCATTGAGCCAGTGTGCAAATGCAGTGGGTGTGGGCTGGGTGTGCTGGGCCCTGAGCTAAGTACTGTCTTGTCCTTGGTACCCACCAAAGAGAAGGCAGACACAGAGGAAACTGGGTGACATGTCATTAGAGGAAAGCCTGGTTCTTTTTAATATTTTAGCAAATGCTCTTGACCTCAAATTCTGGAAAGATGCTCTGAAGGAGAAACTGGGAGGCTCAGGGAATCACAGCAGTGGAGATTCAGGGACCTCCAGGAAGGGTAGAAATCAGGAAGGGGAGAAATCAGGAAGGGAAAACGAACCCATGGGGACACTGATCATCACAGACACCATGCCAGGCTGTGCTGGGAGCCACAGGAAAGATCTCTATGTTGAGAGCAACCAGCTTTGAGCAGTGATGCTGGCTCCCACAATGGCCACGCTAACATTCGGGGCAGGGGAGCTGATGCAACAGCCTTCCCTGAATTACCTCTCCGTGCTCCAGGGGCACGAGTCGGGAGTAATAGGAGGTGCAGATCACTTCGTCATCAGCTCGGTAGGTGGGTGGCCCACGCCTTGGGGTTATATTGTAGCGCGTCAAGCACTCGGAGTCGCTGATGGCATAGTACTGCCAGGGGCTGAACATGATGCCGTCCATGGAGCGCTCCAAAATCCAGTTTCCAGGTCTCGGGGCGTTTGCTGCTTTGATGATGACATAGGCCACCTGAAAGACCTGGAAGAAAGCATGGAGGGTGGGGAACTTCAGCCCAGAACCAGGTCCTTGGACACAGAAAGCGCAATGCTGGGTGAGCTCCAAACAGTTGGCCTCAGAGAAGCTGAGAGTGGGGTGCTGGCTCCCAGGAGCTGGACAAGGGGTACAATTCCAGATGTGTGAGATGTGGCCTTGGAGTCCCATGTGTAGTAACAGATTAAAGCGACTACGCAGTAAGGAGATGGATCTTGTGCAACGTGGAGGAGGGGGAAGGATCAGAGGGGATGAGAAAGGGACAGGAAAAGAATCCCTGTGACGAGTGTAATCATTACGAACCCAACACATACTAATGAAAATTTAAACAAGAAAAAAAAGCTGCGTGTTGGAAACTTACCTCAAGGTTAGATCTGAAGTGTTCCTGCTACACAAAGAAGGTAACTCTGGGAAGTGATGGCTATGTCACTGTTCATTATCTTGACAGTGTAGATTGTTTTGAGTGTATATTTATATGCAATCATCAAGTTGTGTGCTTTAAACATGCAAAATGTTAAAAAACTTAAAAGGACAGCAGCAACTGCTCTAAGTGTTTATTGAGAAAAATATTGTACAGTGATCACCAGTGCACTTTTATACTTGCATGGATCACTTAATCATACATGTTAAGTAAGAATATGTCTTATGAATGTTCTCTAGTGGCATCTGTTTTCAAATTAAACTAAAAAAAGTGCAAATAAACTTGCATCATTATTAACGGTAATATTACTAGGAACATAAGAGCTGGCTGTACTGCTTCCAGCATCTTCCTCCACTGGATCGTGACTGGGATATTGCAATAGCAGTGTTAAGTGTATTTTCTCATAGTGACTGAAGGAGTCAAAGCATCTGAATATAAGAAAAGTCCACTAACTATGTGTGTATTAGGATGAGTAAAGTCCAAAACTGACAACACCAAGTGCTGGTGAGGATGTGGAACAAGGCTCCCACTCATTGCTGCAGGGATGGCACAGCCAGGCAGCTTCTTAAAACAACAAAACATCTCACCACATCAGCCAGTAATCGTGCTTCTTTGTACTTACCCTCACGAACAGAAGCATCACAAAACTTGCACAAAGATATTTAGAGTGGCTTTATTCATAAATGCCCAAGTGAGGAGCACCCGGAAGTCCTTCAACAGGTGAATGGGTGCATGGGCCATGGGGCCTCCAGACAGAGACGCATTACCCCATGACAAAGCAAAGGAATTCCCAAGCCACGCAAGGACAGGGCGGATTATTACAGGAAAGGAGCTACACATTGCATGGCTCCAACCACGTGGCATTCCATTTTCTGGCAGGACTTTGAAGACAAAGGGGTCAGTGGTTGCCAGTGGATGGGGGAGGATGGATGAGCAGGGGCAGTGCAGGCCACTGTTAGGGTGGTGAAGCTATGCGAGGCAGTGGTGTGAAATGGTGGGTAGAGGACACCATTGTTAAAACCCACAGAATGTACAACACCGAACCCCAGTGCAAACTATGGACCAAATAATAGCAGTGACAACCTATCAGCACGGGCTCATCACTAATGCCAGGTGCTACCAACAGGAGAAACTCAAGAAGAGAAGGACAGTATCCTTGCTGCCCATTTTGCTATAAAACTAAAACTGTGAAAACTAAGGGAAAAAATCAGAGTACGGAGGCAAGAAATGGAGAAAAAGGATGTACACTATTAGCAATGGTAAGAGGAAACCAGCAAACCTTGGATTTGGGAGAGACCTCTGTCCAGCACTGAGATGTATTCGCCTCTCCAGCCCCCCCGCCCACAGTAGGGACAGGAAATACAATCGCTCCAGAGACATCCTTGTTTCAGGACAATGTCCCAAGAGGGATTTTTTTCTTTCTGGCTTGATTCAAGGTCCTTCATAAATTCTATGCTCCACAAGTTTCTAGAAAGGAAAGATGTTTGTTCCCACTTTTATGCAACTACCCTTCAAATACTAGAGCATATTTGTCACACGTCACCACCAGAACCCAAAGCCTTTTCATTTTAGCTTCAACATCCTGGTTTCCTGAAGACATCCATTATTTTGCATGACGTCATCCCCTTGTCATGATATTTCAAACACAACCATGTGTTAAAATGCAGTTCCCAGGAACTGAGCACAGAACTCCAAGCGCTTTCTTCATCGGAAGGAAACAGTAAAAGTGTCATGTCCTTTGTTTCGGTAACTTCGCCTTGGCAAGCATCCACTCTTCTGAGCAAACTGAGATTTCTGACTCAAGTTGGGGCTGCAGTCAACAACGAAATGCCCTTGTCCGTGTGGACTGTTTACTCAGGGTTTCCTCTAACCCAGAAAGATTTCTTTTTAAAAGCAAAGCTCAGTACTTTTTACTTTTCTTTTTTCCTGTCTTTTTGGAGACAGGGTCTCACTACGCAGTTCAGGCTGACCTTGGGCTCACTTTGCAGCCCAGACTGGTCTCTAACTTGCAACGATCCTCTTGCCTCAGCCTCCGGAGTGCTGGGATTGCAAGAGTGCGCTACCGCACCCGGCCTTATTTGAACTCTGTCTATGGGTTCTGCATCCAAGGATTCAACAAACTGCAGCTCAAAAACATTTTTTAAAAAACTGTGTCTGGACTGAACACGTGCAAGTTTTCTCGTCTTACTCCCTAATCAGTGCAGTACGGCAACTGCTGTCAACTGATGACTGTATCCATAGCACATGCACGTGTGTGACATACACATCTGCCAATGTGTATCTGAACGTGCATGTGTGTCCACACACTTGTGCAAGTGTGTGCATACATATAACACCTGCTGGGAAGGCAGCTGCTCTTTATTTACTCCGAGTCTCACTGCTTCTGGGCTACTCTGGTTTTCATTTTTCTGTTTTAGGTTATCTCTAGACTCACCAACCTCAGGAACACGGGAGCTCTTTAAGATTAACCCACCATAAACCAAGTGATTTTACACTCACCTCGTGATTCTAGGGGGTGTGTAGGAATGGGCGATCCTATCTCTTTGTGGAATTCTGCTCATCTACAAGATGTTCCTAATGGAGCCACACATGGGGATGACACTGGTAGCCCCTGTGCTGTCGTCCTCTGGAAGGCCACCACTGTTTCTAAAGCATATCAGAAGCAAAATGATGCCTTCAGGGTTTTAATAAATGAGGACAAGAGAGGACACCCTCCTGTTTATGCACTGCTGTCCAACTGTCTTGCAAATATCTTCATCATAAAAGCAGAGTCCTATGAGTGTGACACATGCGGCGGTCACTCTCCCCTGTGCCCCTGTGCCCCTGTGAAACCAGACTTTCCAAAGTGAAGACACCAGGTGAGGCAGTGCAGTCGCAGCCTGCAGGCAGGGAGACAGGTGCGGTCATTTACCAAGGCTTCCAAGCCGGAACTTACATACCTTCTGCCCTCCAGTTTCTTGGTTGTAAATGGGAAGTACAAACCGGTTCACCACACGTGCATTAAGAGTTGTATTCATTCATCTCGTTTAATTCCAAGCAAGGTGTTACCAACAGGAGAAACTCAAGAAGGGCAGCATACTTGCTGCCCTTTTTGCTGTAAAACCAAACTAATATTCCAAGCAAACCCATCATTACTTCTGTGGCCCTTCTGCATATTTGGAAACTGATACAAAGGAGGTCAAAGACAACCTGCTGAGCAGCAGGTCCCTATCAGAAACCAGGTGACCTTCCTTGGGTCATCTGCCCCGTGCACACCACCTGTCAGAGCTCAGGCACTCTACCCCCGAGCTGCACCCCAGCCCTAAACTCAGCAGCAGCAGTAGCAAAAAAGCCTCCTGCCATCTCCTGAAAACCAGGTTCCTATCTAAAGATGCAGGTGACAGCTGTCCCCATCAATTCTGTGGCTTTCGTCATGACAGCTCAGGATGAGTGAGAAGGGATGGACACTGAACAAGAAACAGAAATTAGTAACTATTAATTGAGTAATGGATACTCCCTAATAAGTAGTAATAAATAGTTTTAAGTAATAAACTAAAACTCAAAATATAGAGCACTTATTATGGTCTGTGACAATGTAAAAATCTCTATTAGATCATTAACACTTTGAAACCTTACATTTACATCCTCCTTAGGAAGTCAGTACTGTTGTCTCCTGCACTTTACATATGAGGAAACTGAGGCACAGAAAGGTGAGATCTCATGAGTACACCGCTATTCACCCCAGAGCTTGAAGCCAGGCAGCCTGCACTTGGGACCACTCTGTTGCACTGCATCTACAAGTTACGAAAAATCAGGGTGCAAGGAGCCCTGGACTTAGGCAGCTGAGGAGTAATTACACCCAGTTCCTCCAACCTGTTACTGGTACCAGTAGGGCTTAATTTGGTTCCAGGCTCCAGCACCCTACCAAATCCTTGGTGGCTTCTGTACCAAGAGCTTATGTGCCGTGCACGTGGAAAGGATGCCAAATGCAAAGACAGGCAGAGTGGGAAAGCCTCTGGACAAGGCCTCCGGAAGGAACAGGCAGCTCTTATCTTGCTCAAAGTCTTCTGGTACAAAGCAGGTCATTGCTCTCACTACCCCTCAGTCCTCCTCCAGGTCCCCAAACTGGGGACCAGGAAACCAATTAAAAAGGAACCACGAATGGTCAGTCTGATAAAGAGGAAAAGGATGCTATGAAAAGTCTAAATTCAACTTGTCTTTACTGCTCATTGTTCTACAGTTCTCTCCACAGTCTTCAAGGTCCCCAAACTGGGGACCAGGAAACCAATTAAAAAGGAACCACGAATGGTCAGTCTGATAAAGAGGAAAAGGATGCTATGAAAACTCTAAATACAACTTGTCTTTACTGCTCATTGTTCTACGGTTCTCTCCAGTCTTCAAGGTCCCCAACCTAGGGACCAGGAAACAAACTTTTTAAAAAAGTACTGTGAGCTGTGCATCTGACAAAGAGGAAAAGGATGCTATGAGGAGGCTAAAAAGACCTTGTCTTTACTTAAACCCGGG
>RJWT010044452.1:0-11783 GCA_004365215.1 Cuniculus paca
AAACATAATTAAAATGTTATGATTAGAAATTAGTGCTTTGTAGAAATTCTAGTATTAGATAATGACCTTTTCTATTTACAATGCATCCTCTGTCCTTTTTTTTTATCAAATGGTGGATTTTGCATAATGCTTACCAACAATGCCACAGTCTCTACTGCTCTCTGAATTAGACTTCTAATTGCTCAGTTGGT
Organism: Cuniculus paca; assembly: GCA_004365215.1. Classification (NCBI taxonomy): domain Eukaryota; kingdom Metazoa; phylum Chordata; class Mammalia; order Rodentia; family Cuniculidae; genus Cuniculus; species Cuniculus paca. The sequence goes on from RJWT010044452.1 coordinate 192, forward strand.
GGCACTCTCTCCACACTTCCGTGAACAGGGTAGCTCACGTTTTTCAGCTGACAACTCTTCTACCACGGTTCAGAATCCTGACTTTGCCATAGCCCCTGCTTCTGATCTCATTGCTGTACTTTTCTGGGCCCAACAAGACCTTGAGGCATTTCTTCAGCCTGAGTCTCACTGGCTGTGCCACCTCCTGCTCAGCAGTTCTGCCTACTTTGGAGATTTGTACCCACATCTCATTTGCTCCACCTTACAGACTGCTGAATGGAGATGCTGCTGTTTCTGGAGCCTGGGGCCCTAGGGACCTAGTAAGGACCAAGATGCTACCAGTATTCTTTCTCAATATCCTCCCTTTCCTTTGGCTCTAGCCCTTGCAGACCTACAGTAACTTATATCACTTCACTGTCAGCAGAAATATTTTACCCTGTGACATATTTTTCTGCAGTAGTGGAGTGTTGCCCACTCTTGATCCCCTGTTCCTTTTAGAAAAGGCCAACTGAATAGTGGCTGTTGCCATTTTAACATTTTCCACCCACTTCTCAAGTAGGCCTCCTTCACGCATGGAGAACCAGTGCTATCTTCTGCATCAAAGTGTGTTCCTTCCTTTTGCTCTCTAGCTCAGCTATTGATTTTTCTAATAGATTCCTCTAGATTCAACCTTTGTGGACCTTCTAATGACTCAGACTTTCAAGGGACCTCCCCCTCTTTCTGTTTCTTTCCCAAATATAGTGTTCATATGTCTGAGGCAAGAAGTGTGGCTTACTCTTCTAGGGGTCAGCAGCATGCGTATCACTAGAAACTGATTAGAAATGCAGATTCCCAGTTCCCACTCCAGATCTACTGACTCCTAGGAGCTTCCCATGCACGTGGAAGTTTGGGAAGCATTGACCTCCGTTACCTCATGGAGGCAAGACAGAGTCAGAGTGCTTGGCTGAAATGCCCCCTGTCTCCCCTCATCTCCATAGAGGGGTCCCTATCCACTCTGAGAGTGCATGACCTGTTGACATTCATAATTAAAGTCTGCCATCATGACCCATACTTTGGTCTCCCTGGCTTAGTAGAGACTTCTCCCCTCCCCCAACCAATTCTGTGCTGGCTGCTGCCCCATGACACTTAAGATACAGTTCTCTCATCTCCCGCGCAGTGACTCCCCCTAGCAAGCTCCCTAGCCAGACTCTCATCCCTCTCTGGCCCCTGTCTACACCATATGGGAACAGAGAATGGCCTATGAAAGTAAAATCTCGAAGGGAACCTTGCTGTGCCTGACCACACTGTGGTACAAAGGTGGCCCAAGTGAGAAGGAAGAGGCAAGGGTGAGGGTGATGAAGCAATCTCTAGAATCCTAAATGAAGAGTGGAGTAGTGGTCCTTCTTGTTTGCTCACCATGATATCCTCACTTAACCAAGTCCCAGAGCAAGGCACATGGGAAGCCACATCTGATTTCTTTGCTCTCCAGCCTTTCTGTCTCTCCCACTGCCCTTCCTTTTTCCCACCTCTTCTGTGCTGCTAAAGGAATGACATTTTTTAAAGTAATTTTTCCTAAGTTATATCGCCTTTCTGAACCCAGATAACTCTTAATGGTGAACAAAGGTATCTCCACACAGTATACTAAAGAATTTTCTAAGTTTTCCAGACTTAGGGAAAATTACCAAAGGAAGATGTTATGGATTAAAAACTGGTGGTCAACTTAACACCAACTGAATTCAATCGGCATGATGCTGAGTGTGGATGGCCCATCTGAGGAAAGTTGCCAGCATAAAAAGAGACATGGAAAGGAAGAGTGGGGCGCTGTGGGTTCTTCTAAGTGTTGTTGTTGTTTGGAGCCATTGGTTCTCCTAGAGGAGCTTGTCATGCTGGCTCCCCTGATAAGAATTTGGCCATTCTTATTGGAGGAACTCGGGACCTTGTCGCTGAGAGTGGCTGCAGTTCACTTTGGGAGATCTCTGGTCCTTATGTTAAGCATTGCTTCCTGGCTACAGAGGGGAAGATGTGTGCTGTTTAATCTCCAAGAGAAGCTTGTCACACTGGCTACCTGACATGTACTCAACTGTTTTCATTGTCAGAGGAGCTTGGGACCTCACTGTCACTGAGGATGGCTGTGGTAGTTTTCAGGGCAGCCCTGGTCCTTATTTTGAACGTCAATTCTTGGCTCCAGTGCAGAACCCTCAACCTACTAGCACAGACCCTTCACCCCGCTGGCATAGACTTTCTAGCTCCCACCGCTGACCTTTGGGCCTTCCCAGCACAGATCCTTAAAATAGACTTGTATGAGTCCTTGTCGTGGGTTCTAGACCTCCAGCTGGACTCGTGGGGGGCCATTACTGTGGGGTCCAAGCCCTCAGCTGAATTTTCTAGGTCTTTAGTGTTGTGGACAGATTTCCTGCACTTTCTAGTATTTAACTCCGGGTGACCACCATAAAATAATATTATAAATTCTGTGTCCTGTATGTAATTGTTCTCCTTGTAACCCCTGACTACAACAGAAGATAATATTAGGGAAATTCTGGAGACACTTGCATGGCTCACAAGGCATGCTGTCTTGCTGTGTCATCCTATTTTCAGATGGGAGGTGCTGAATGCTACCTAGATATGTGTTTGTAGCATCCCTTGTGTTACAGATTCTAATCTCCTTGCCTCACCTCTCCTCCCACAAGAGTAGATGCCAATGGAAGACTAGAGCAAAAGGCACTTAAGGAGTCAAAAAATGTGAAAATTATATGTAATTTGTGAAACAATAGCCCTGTTGCAGAACGGTGGCTTCACATCTCTCAAGCTTCCAAACCAAATACAAATATGGGTCCCCAGACCTATATCTTGAAGGCATGCTCATTGTAAAAATATAAAAAACATGTATCATACAGTATCCTAATAAAATGGGGGAAAGACATGAACAGAATTTTACTGAAGAAGACGTACAGATAGCAAATAAGTACATGAAAAGCTGTTCAACATTTTTAGTCATTAGGGAAATACAAATAAACCCCAATAAGACATCACTACAGAATGGCTGAAATTTAAATATCTGATCATACCAACTATTTGCAAGAATGTGGAACAACTAGTACTCTCTTACATTGCTGGCGAAAATTTAAATGACTCAACTACTGTGGAAGACAGATGTAAGTTAAACTTACATCTACCATACAATCCTGTTATTCCACTCCCAAGTATGTGCTCAAAAGAAGCCAATACATATGTCCACATAAGGAGTGGCACATCAGTGTTCATGATAGCATTATTTGTAATAGTCCAAACTTGGAAATAACCTAAATGCCTTTCAACAGGTAAATGGACAAACATGTTCATGTATAACATAGACTACTATTCAGTAACAAATGGAATGAACTAGTAATATATGTATCAATATTGATGAATCTCAAAATAATTATCCTGAATGAGAGAAGCTAGGCAAAAAAAGTACATCCTGTTTTATTCCATGTATATGACATCCTTGAAAGTAGAAATTAATTTATACTAGCGAGATAAGTGGTTGACTGGAAGATGAACTGTAAGAGAGCACAGGAAAATTGAGGAGAGGTGACAGAAATGTGATTGTAGTGTTGGTTTCATGGGTTTCTATGTGTCAAAAGTGAAAAGTCATACATTTTTAAATATTGCAATTTATTGTATTTCAATTATAATTCTTGTTTTAAGATTACACAATTTCCCTCTTATTTACTTTTTAGAACCAGTTTACTTTCCTAAAAGTATTAACAAGATTTCTGCTCAGAAATTACCAACTTCATTACCCTCTAAGCAGGATGCACAGAATAACACAACAGAAGAAAAGGTAGAAAGTTGTATATTTCATATGTTTTGTATGAATCATTAGTTTACCTAATTAATTTTTATTTCTGTGAGATATCCCCTCCCCTGGTTTGGTACTTATTGGTTAGAGATCATGGGATCCTACACAGGTCTTAACTCTCTCCCTGGCAAAGAAGGTGATGAGCCAGCTTCATGCTAAGTGTACCATGTAGTCCAGCAGAAATGAACTTAAACCTATGATGATAACAGCTAACATTCTTGTGGGCCAGATCGTGTGCTAAACTAAAAAGAAGAGAAAAGGGGAAATGTAGGTGACATAGGATACAAAAATGAAAAAGACATAGTCACTGTCTAAAGGTCAGGCACACATAAACAAAAGTCCTTATAGTAAAATGAGAGGAAAGTTTTGATTTGTACAAAATGGTGTGGGAATACAGAAGACCCAGAGACTAATCCTGCCTAGAGAGGTCTAAAAAGCTTTGATTAAAGAAAATGTAATTGAATTAATGCACTCTTAAAACGTAAGAGTGAAGTTTCCAGATGAATAGATTGTGATTACAGTGAGGCAGTACTGCAGATGAATGAAAGTGCAAATGACAGCACAGTATTGTGAGCCGGGATCGCCAGACAAGTTACAAGAGATGAAAATGAAAATGGAGATTGAAGCCAGAGCCTTGTATACCTTGCTAAAGTGTCTCCTTGGTAATAGGGAGCCATTGGAGGAGGTCTTTCAGTAGGGATGTGAAAAAAAGAATGTTTTTGGATTTGAAAAAGATAATCTAGTCACAGAATGTGAGATAGATGGTAGAGAAAAAAAAATCGTTAGAGGTAAGATAATTTCAAGTCTTCAGGGATAGTCCAGATAAAATGTAAGAGCTCAAACTAAGGCAGTGGTAATTAGGGTAAGGGACCACAGATTCAAGATATTTCAGAGATAGACTGCTTCTTTTTACTTTTATTGGTACTATACATGCTTGCACCATATAATAATTACATTCATCTTGAGGAGTTGGTACATGTACATAACACTTGTTAATTATTTTTTCATTCCCTTCCTCTTCCCTCTCTCCTCCTTTGCAAAAGGTCTATCTCCCTGTTTTCTACTATCTTCTTTTGCTCTTTATTTATGTTTTGGGTTTCCTATATAAGAGAAACCATGTGATATTTAAATTTGTGCGTCTGATTTATTTCATTTGACATTATGGTCTCAAGGTGGAAGCATTTTCCTACAAATGACTAGAGTTTATGACATAGTACTCCATTGATGACTCAGTAGATGTATGGATCTGGACAAAGGGAAATGATGATGATGATGATTGATTATTGTATTAGCTTTTCCATTGCTGTACACAATATCCAACACTCACTACTTAAGGGAGGAAAGGTTTAATTTGGTTCATGGTTTAGGAGGATTCGGTCCATGGTTGACTGATTCCAAGGCAGAAGCACTATGGCAGAAAGGTATGGCAGAAGGAAGCTGCTTAGTTCATGGCTTCCATGGCTTCCAGAGCAGGGCAACAGTGTCAGAGAGAAACTGGCAAGGGCCCATATGGTACCCAAGGCTGTGCCTCTGTGACCCCCACACACACACACACCCTTAGTGTGCTTTACTAATTTGTAGGTATTTCTTAATCCAAAGAAGTTGACAAATCAGGATCAATGGTTAGAATGATAATGCTGTTTCAGTTTTCATGTACAGATTTTGATGAATGATATATCTTTTTTCTGGGATCCCATAGTGCTCAGACTTACCTCTACTCACTACACTTTGTCATATTTGTCTATTCTACAAGATGATAAGCTTCTTAAGGTCAGAAATTATGTATCTTATTTCAGTTCCAAAATTCTTACTGTGCCCAGTAAGAATTATACCAGGTTGAATTGGCCCTATCTGAATAATTTTAAGCATTTTAGAATGGGCCACTGGGTGGATTACCATTCCTCTAACTAAAATATGGAATAAAAGGAGGAGAAGCAAGTTTGGAAAAATTAGGTACACAGGGCTTGATTTGGAATGAGTTAGGTTTAGGTACCTGTAAGAGATATCAAGAAGGAGGTTGATAATATGGATTAGCATTGAGACCAGTGCTTAGGAAAGAGGGAGGTTTTGGGGGATGGTGCTGTATTAATTTGACTGCTCTGGAATAGGCAAAAGTCTCTTTTTAGAAGCTTAATTACTAATGAATATTTTTCTTTTGAATACTATCCATACAGAAAGCTAAAGAAACAACTAAAACATCAGATCCTTCAAAAAATATAGGTAAGAAAATGAACAAGATTCTTGTTTTGCTATTTTTCAGTTACATTTAGTTTTTTCTTAAGGTTTTTGAAATCATGCTTTTTCCTGATTATAAAATCCATGCTTATTTTGGTACTGCAAAATGAAAAATTATTCATAATTATAAATGTTATTATCTTACATTTTTTTAGTAATTGTTGGGTGAATAAGCCCTTTGGCATTTACAAAGTGTGTGTATGTTAGAATCTGTGTTGTGGCTGCCTATCCCAATATACAAAGTAATTTTCTAACATACTAAGCTATGTTTTGGGCATTCCAGCATGGAGACTTCTACCCAAGAAGGTCCTTGCCCTCTACTACCAACCTTTCCCCCCAAACATATAACTTCACCCTGTTTTCCATATCTCCAGGGCTAGGTCTCTGCTACTTTTTGTTGTTGTTGGGTGCCCCCCCCACCCCATACTGGAGATTGAACCCATGGCCTTCACACTGAACTACATCCCCAGATCTTTTTTTAATTTTTAATTTCGAGATGAAGTTTTTCTAAATTTCCCAGACTAGGCTCAAACGCAATCCTCCTGCCTCAGCCTCCAAGCATGCTAAGATTACAGGTGTGCCCCATCACACCCAGCTGTCACCTCAAAAGCTTTCCATGGATATTGTGCACTCATGCACACATACATACTTATGAAGAACACTAGACCATCTCCACAGGTGGCCATCAAGCCCTTCAAATCTAATATGCACAAAGCCAAATATGACAATTCCCAGTAAACTCAAACCCTGTTCTCTTTTCCTACTTTTGTCCAGGCACAAAACCTGACTCATCTTTGACTTTTTCCTATTGCTCAAATTACATGTCTCACAGTTGTCTCATTCTAACCTATTCCTTAAATTCTCATAACTTTCCTTTCCTATTTGTGTCACTCTGGCCCTAACTACTGCAATAATTTGTCTTCAACCTCTTCTTCCTTTTAACCTACACTACATGTCATTGTGAGTGTAATCTTCCTGACAGACAGCTTTGGACATCCATTCCTATACTTGAAAATCCTCAGAGGTTTCTCCCTGACTGCTGAATAAAGTGTAAAACAGTTCATTCTGCTGGAGTAGTAGGCGAGTGAGGGGAAATTACCCAGGTCAAGGAAGTTAGAGCCAAAGGTTAGGGAGCTGAGGCTTATCCTTGAGGCAGTGGTAACCAGTGGACATTTACAGGCAGAGAAATTCAAAATGGCGTCAAGTCATCTTATCCTGGGATCTACTGCCTTACCTTGCAGAAATAAATATATCCTTGACTCTGATAAGTCTAGATAATATGGCAGCTCAGCAAAGAGAACTATATCCCTTTCTCATATTTAACAATATCTCTTGCTTTCCCCAGGAATAAAAAATGCCTTCATTCATTCTGAAGTTGTTGCGTCCCAAACAAGTGTCCCTAGACAATCTCTACCGAATATTCCAGAGCAAGCAACAAAGAAAACTTCTTTCTTACCAGATGCAGACAGAATCAAAAAAGTACGAAATTATGATCAAGACTGGTATAAAAATTTCATTCATTAAATGACCACTTATAAAAGCCTTAGTCTCTGAAATGAGCCATTCTACTATAAGATTTTATAAAACTTAAAATGCAGACTCAGTAACAGTCCTGGGTTATTTGTCTACTGACACCCACGGTTATCAGTTATGTTAGTATTGCCACACTGAAATTGTGTGAAGTACTAGTAATAATTTGTAAACTGGCAAAAGAAAACCCAAGGTTTTAAATTGTTAGGTCCAATGTTTGAATATTATAGTTGTCTTGGTTGTGTGTGTGTGTGTGTGTGTGTGTGTGTGTGTGCATGCATGCGTATGTGTTGTGTGTCGGGCATGTGTGTTACTGGGGATTGAACCCAAGGAACACTGAGCTACATCCTCAGCCAATCTTGTAAGTTTTACTTTGAGACAGAGTCTTGCTAAATTGTCCGGGCTGGCCTCAAATTTTCCATTGTCCATTCTCAGGCTCCCAAGTAGATGGATTACAGCAGTGCAGCACCATATCCAGCGTGGCTTGGTTCTTTATAGTGATCACTGGAAGCAACTTGAGTGTTTCCACTCAATAGCTCTCAGTTATAGGCTGACTAACTGGTGGGCTACAAAAATTTCAAAGGCACCTGCTTGTGCCCTGCAGAGGAAGCATCAAATTTAGTGTGTGTGAATCACTTCCCCTTTAGTGCTGGTGGCGTGCAGACAGCCATATTGTCTCACTGTGCCCTTTGTCACCAGTGTTCAGCCATTTAATGTTGGAAATTGAGTAGCAGATGTTCACCCGCAGCCTCTAGTCACAACATAGATTGCTTCTGTAGCTGCCACCCTGTTGCTGTTATAGGAATCATACCTATGTCACATTCTTAGCCCTGTTACCACTGTTTTAACTGCTTCCACTACTCTAAAAAATAACATGGCTTAAGAAAGCTTTATTTCATTGTGGAGGAAATTTACCAAAGTCTTCCCAAGTGAATTCTATGTAACTAAAGTAGAAAATGGCATCGTTTGCTATATATTCTATGTTAAAATCATAATAAGTGACAGATACCTTTATGTGTAAAGGCTAAAATGTCACATGTCAGCCATAATATGCTTCTCTGTATAAATGAACATTTATGAAATACCTGATGTGCACAGGCCACTATGCTACTGTACCAACATTCATAATCAATATGCTCATTGTCTAAAGAAAAAACTTAACTACTTTGAGATAGTTTAGTAGTTGTGCATCAGGAGTTAATTCATTTTTTATTAGCTTCAATATAGAGACAGAAAAAAGTGTCTCCATACTACAACATGGATGGTAAACTTAATGCTACCTGCTTTACCCAAAAAAGTCAACAAAATTTTAGACCACCAGTTTTATTTTATTTTATTTTTTTTTTTTTTGCAGCACCAGGGATCAAACTCAGGACCTTGCACTTGCAGGGCAGGCGCTTAGACTGCTGAGCTAGATCCCCAGCCCTTAGACCACCAGTTTTAAAAAGAAACTTTGAAATATGTTGGACAAGCACATTAAATGATCGTAAATATCTCATTTATTTTGAGAAATAGCATGAACACTTTGATCACAATAAAATATGACGCTAGTTTTCAACTCCCTTCTTCCCTTCCATTAGTGGTAGGAAATATACTTCTGGTGGCTTGTTTCAGCTCTCATTCCTAGAAAAATGTAAAGTACTTTATTGGATTTGTCTCCCCATTTACCCAAAGGAGTAGAGAATTTAGCCACATAAAAAAAATTACATTCCATGTATGCAAGGAACCTGTTTTCTGCCTTCCAGATCTCTAAAAACATTTTTCCTAGTTAGCTGTTCAGTTGATTACATTTCATGCCTATCGGTGCATTACATAGTTAGTTTAGAATATCAACAAACTCCGTTTACCTTTGAATTCTTCAAATAATATACATAATATAAACCAAATAAAATATGGATATTTTTATAAATAGACTTTTAAAATAAGTTCTTAAATAATTTTCTTAAATTTCTGGATTAATGTGAAAATAGGCAATGTTCAAATCCTCTAAAAACTTCTTTGAGGGGATGTTTGTTTCATTGTTTTTATTATTCTTATGTCATGTATAGGTGATTTGTGCTGACTTAAGTGAAAAGAAGATCAAGAAATCAAGCAACAGTCATGAGTCAGGTAAACATTAACAATTGTTATAAAGTGAACTTTGCAATTCACTAATTCATTCACTCAAGTAACATTATCTTGTTATCAAAGGAAAATTATTGAAGAATATCGGAATTTGCCTTTGCAAAAGAGGAAAAATGGAATTAGTAATGAATAGACTGCACTCAGAATATAAAATAATAACAGCTTTATTAAGTCATAGCCTATAAATCTTTACCATTTGAAGTCAAGGTTTTCTTTGTTGGCAAATATGTGATTGATACTTGAAAGTGTTCCATGGACATACCAAGAATATCTATCCCTTATCTGAAAAGTGTATAAATGAATATAAAATTATGTTTAACGGGTATATTCAATTATTCAGTACCTTTACTGATTTTCATGTATTAGATTATCCTTTCTTACTGTCTACTAAATGTTTTCATCCATCAGACAGGTGTACTGAAGTTCTCTACTATAATTTCATTTACATTAAATTCCCATTGCATTTCTCAATTTCTACTTTTTTTTTTTTTTTTTTTTTTTGGTACCAGAGATCAAACTCAAAACCTCGCGCTTGCCAGGCAGGCACTTAAATCGCTGAGCTAAATCCCTGGCCCTCCCACTGCATTTCTAATAGATTTAGCAGATTTAGGCTGTTCAGGATAGTTAATCCTCCATTTTGCTGAAAACAATAGATTTTTTTTTAATTTTAACATTTGAATTAGATATCTTTTGTTGAGTAGTAAATAATCCCTCAAAACTTGGCAACTTAAAAACCCCTGGTAGTTTCTGTTGTCAGAAATACGGAAGCAGCTTAATGAGGTGGTTCTGACTCAGTGTCTCATGAAGTCACAATCAGATATCATCCAGGTCTGTTGTAGGTATCTGAAGATTTGGCTAGGATTAGTGAATTCACTTCCAAGGTGACTCACAGGACTGTTGGGAAGAGGTCTCAACTCGCTACTGGCTATTGGTCTCAACCTCATCATGTGGGCCTCTGCACAGGGCTCATGATAGCAGTTGGCTTCCCCACATCTCAGAAGTTATGCACCATCACTTCCACCACATGCTACTGAGTAGAAACAAGTTGCTAACATTCAAGAAGAGAATTAACCTCTGTTCTTCAGAAGATGGAGTATCAAAGAATTTGTGGATATGCTCTAAAACCATGACAGTATCATTTTCACTCTCAATTTCTCAGGCTTATGCACTATTAATTTCAGATCCTTCATTCCCAAAACTGAAACTTACATAAAAACATACTCATACTCAAAGAAATGCAAAAACAGTATGCAGAATACAAAACATTTTAAGCAGATCATTGAAACTTTTTGTGGAACTGGTAATCAAATCCAAGGCCTCATGCATACTGGGCAAACACTCTATCACTGAGCTACATTCCCAGCCCTCATCATTGGAATTTACTGGCTACTCACAATTTGCTCCACATTTATTGGAAGAAAAGAATAAATACTAAATCACCTTGACTTTAACTGAGCTCTAATTAGTAATACTACTTTCTATTATTCAGAGCTTTCTGTTTGTCTAGACTTTCATTAGTCAAGATGCATCATAATTAACATAGACCATCCTAGGATTCCTATGGACATGTACTAAATGAAGACTTGCTTTAACATCATTACCCAGAAATATTTAGTAAAATTCTCTTATGGAACTAGATGGCACACAAACATGTGAGATGGTGTTTGAGTGGGAAGAGATTAATAATATGCAGACTAATGAACAAGAGAATTCATTCAACAAATAATGTTATTGAGTGCTTACTAGATTCTGAACACTGTAAACTCATCATTACAATACAACACAGTAAGTCCTAAAATAGAAGGATAGGGGGCTAGAGATTTAGCTCAGTGGCCTAAGGGCCTGCCTGGCAAGCAAAAGGTCATGAGTTCAAACCCTGGTGCCAAAAAAAAAAAAAAAAAAAA